>WJFB01001465.1:0-31003 GCA_009870185.1 Pygmarrhopalites habei | reverse complement strand
GAGTGGCAGAAAGTCGTGTTCAGTGACGAAAAAAAGTTTAATTTGGATGGGCCAGATGGCTACTCCCATTATTGGCATGATTTGAGGAGAGAGAAAAAAATTTTCAGCAAGAGGCAACATGGTAAGACTAAAAATGACAACAAAAGAAATAAAAACCAACAAATCAACATCATGATTTTACAGGTGGAGGGTCACTTTTGTTTTGGGGAGTATTTGGATACAATGGAACCACAGAACTAGAAGAAATAACGGGCAGAATAGACTCTGAGGACTACCAGGAAGTATTGAAAAAGAATTTGCTTCGACAGGAAACCAAAATAGGAGGACGCGGATGGATATTTATGCAGGACAATGCGTCGATTCACAGTTCCAAGTCAACAAAGGCCTGGTTGGAGAAGAAGAAAGTCCGAGTATTACCCTGGCCTGCAAGAAGTCCAGACCTCAACCCTATAGAGAACCTTTGGGGCATCTTGGTACGCACTGTTTATGCCCACGGAAAGCAATACGCAACAAAGGAGGACTTGAGGGACGGGATTCTGGCTGCCTGGGAGGCAATCTCAATGGAAACCATGAGGAATCTCATTGAATCAATGCCGAAAAGAATTTTTCTAACTATTCGAGCTGGTGGTGGCGCTACAAAGTATTAGGATTCATCATATGATATGTATACATCCTGCATTATTGCATAAACTCTGTAATACATTATTGAGTCTATCATTATGGGACAGCCAATTTTCGAAAAAGCCTTGTATTTTTAAATAAACCGCCAAAATTATAATCAGTTTGGTTTGTTTTGTGTGTGGGTGGGTCATTTAGCTGCTGTAACGGAGGCTAGCTCAACAGTCACCATATGCCCTCAAAATCCCAAAAAAAAACTCTGAGTCTATCATATTGGGACATACTGTACAGACGCGTATAAGAGAGAGGGAGGAGAAAGAAGAATACCTTCTCATAATCCAACCAATCTTTCTCTCTCTCTCTTTCTCTTCCTTGGGAAATACAATTAATAAATCGTGTTGAGATCGATCAGACTCGGCTATTATTTTCCTCCTCCTTTGTTTTTCTGTGTTTGTCTCAATCCTCGAGTTTTCTTTTCTGGTTTTCTCCCTCCCTCTTCCTTTGTTGTTCCCTATCTCCAGAGATGACTTAAAAAAGAGGGAGAAAACTAATGTAGAATAATATAGAGGAGAATGAGTATAATGTGGAACTTGTGCTACAAACACACACACACTCTCTCTGTATGTGTCTGAATTATATAATATTTATTGTATAAGATGGAAAAAAGAACTTGTCCAAAGTGATTCTATGAATACAAAGTTAAAATAGGAGTGGAAGGAATAGAGGGAGAGGAGGGAACTAGTTTTTCTACACATGTATAAAGTAGAAAGAGAGGAGGAGGAGGGAAGCATAAGTAATAGGGATGTTGGCATAATTCTGGATGTATAAACAGACGGTGGAACGGAACGGTGGTGCGGACTTGGGGTCATGATTTAGGGCAAATAATAACAAGAGAGAGGAGGGAAAAAAGTCAGTCCGTTTCTGCGCAATAAAATTTAGCGCCTTCCCCACATTTCTCCCTCTCTCTCTCTTCCCTTTTCAGTTTTCCAGTTTTTTCCTCGTTAAAAAAATTCCTCCAGAATTTTTTTCTTCTTTCTCTACCTCCTTCGCGTCCTCTTCTTCCTCCTTCGACTTTTATCTTCATCTCTACACAGCGTGTAATATGTTATCATGGAATTTATTTTTGTCCAAGAAGACTTACATCCACCATAGAAGTGTACTTCTGTATACACACATAAAGAGTGGGAGTTGAAGAATCAGAGAGGAGAAAAAAAAGCAACAATATGATAGCTGATCAGCGTAATAAGGTCATTATCACCTCGGGAAACCGAGTTTGTTTGATCTAAATCATTTTATTATGGATCCAAACCTAATAGCCTCTACCCCTTCTCACTCTATAATGTGTTGTTTCTGCTTACAACTAACGACCTCCCTTGTTTTCCTTTCTCTTGTGTAGAAAACAGGATGAGAGATCCCTTCCCAGTTTCTTCATAGAAAATAGACGAGACAGACAAGATACATAGAGAGAGAGTTTGGAAGAGTCGTGACAACTTTTACTTATCTCCTCATATAAATCCTCAAGTAGTGAGACACACCTATATACCCACTTTCTCTCATTCCATATACCCGGGGTATAAAACCTTACCAATGCACAGGTGTAGAACCCTATATCGACTGACTCTTGAGTGAAAAATGTGCTAAGGTGCATTAGTGGGACTTCTTGAAAACAAATGATAATAGTGTGTGGGACTAGGGAGAAGTAAACCAAGGGAGAAAACAGTAGAGAGAAAGTTATTGGTGGAGAAGCCATTCCTTCCCTACTTTTTTTGGGTAGTTCATGTTTATGTCATGGATCATCATGTCTTCTATCATTATGCTTACGACTCTACGTCATTGAATCTTCAAGGGGGTGGTGTGTGTGTGTATGGTGGAGACCTATTGCAAAGACACTTGTGAGAGAGTGTGTGTATTATGTATTGGGAGTTACGGAGTTAAAGTTGAGTTTTTTTCCCTGATGCTTCCAGTTCCTGGAAGAGTGCGAGAAGACTGTCTCATAGTTTTGCTATTACTCTGAACTCGGTTTGACGGCTAGTCTTAGAATAATACATGGAGGTGAATGAATATTATGTATGGCACATATCCGCGTCGGATGTGTCACTCTGTGCATACAGAGAAAGGCACGCGTAGGACCTGTGAGGATATACACACATATCAATGTAGAGGAGTTAAAATCGATTATGGTAACTAAGACTGTGACCTACACTTTGCTTCTCAGCTCTACCTTTATAGACTACAGATTAGGTGGAGGGGTGAGGGAGGGAGGGAGGAAGTAAGATGAGACGTGCCATCATTTGAAAGCCATATGATGGGAGTGAATGAAGGTAAGACAAGACGTCTCTCTGCTCTGCTCGGACTAGGAAAGAAAGAGAGAGAGAGAGAGGAAAAAACTTTGGACCCATAAGAAAATAGAAAAATTTTTCATTTCCATGTTCAATCCTCATCCCTGTTCCTCCTCCGTGTGTGTCTGGGTGTGTGAGGGTATGTGCGTGGTTCGTGCATCGATAGCGAGGCACATGTTGCACGTATATAGTCTGGATTTATACTGAATTTGATAAAGGAATGAGATGGGATAGGAAGGAGAAAGTACATTGGTGAATGAAAGGACAGAGCAGTGGGAGGTGAAGCGGAGAATTCCAAAGTACAGAGAAAGAGGAGGAGGAGAGGGAGAGGGAGTCAACTGAATTCCAGTTTCCTCACTTTACTCACCACTCACCGTTCCAGTGTAGCCACTACTACCGCCACTACCATCAGCTACCATTTGAAGAAGAAGAATCTAACACAGCACCACTTCCTTCAAATACGAGTCGTCCCGCTTTCTCCCACTTTCCCCCCTTCTTCCCATCTCTCCCAGACAAGCTGTAGAGTGTCAGCCAGTCAATACATACAAATGCAGATAATTTACCCCCTCGTAAAATATGCACTGCATTATAATGTAGATGTAGATAAATTGATAATGTCTATACGGCCATCATGCACGTATATACATCCATGCACATGCATGTAATATGCAGATAGTGATAGTGCAGTACGATATTTCTAAAAAAAGAAACCACTCTGTCCCAATCATTTATGTATGGACTTTATAGAAGGAGAAAAGCAGAATATACATATTTTTGTAAGGACATACAGTAGGAAATGGGAGATGGGGTAGTTTGATATTAAAAGGAAAAGCTAGTGATCGAAAGCATCTGTCGTATACATGATAATTTATTCGTAGATTTTGCTCTTCTGATCTGCTCTACTCCACTTCCCTCTCCTCGTCTCCTTTTTCTTCTTTCCCTCCTACTCTACTCTTCTCAGGGTCAGCAAGAGCACACTATATTATATATACACAATACAAAAAGTCAGCCAAAAGAATTCTTGCCTTTTTGCTGTCTCTCTCTCTCCATTTTCTTCTTTTTTTGTAAAAAACCACTGTGCAATATACATACAAGTGTAGTACATTGTTGATGTATACAATATGTACTCTCTGATGTTTAACCTAGCAAAGCATTTTTTCAGGCATTCCTTCACCCTCTTACCTCACTCTATTTTCTCCATGTTTGAATTATCTTCAAGTTTTTCTCGTCTCATCCTCCTTTTTCAGAAAAGAAAACCTTTCAAACAGAAAGATGGCACAATTTTCTTACAAATAATGCTAATAGATTCATAAAAGTGGAAAAGGAAGAATGAAAAAAAGTCACATTCTTAATTTCTATTCTCCTCATCCATGGAAATGTCAAGGAAATAACAAGGACCACTTGTAAATTTTAATTTGATTTAATTAATAACCTACACTTTAAAATTAATTTTTATAGTAGAGAAAGTGTTGTGCTTTATTTACCTGTGGATATTGGTTTAAAAATTAGAGAGGAAACTTTGTTGCAGTCCTTTCAATTAAAAATGTGTGGATTTCCTACCTCCTCCGCTAACTCTTGTAAATAATCTGTGCACTCACAATGCTGACACGTACTCGAGGAGCTGTAGTGTTTAGATATATAGAGAAGAAGAAGAGAATAAAAGACTGAGAAAAAAGAGGAGGAGGAGGAGGAGAAAAGAGGGTTTGAGTTAAAGTCGAATGCAGGGTTCGGTTGGAGTAGCTTAAGTCATGGTCTTGGGGCTCATCCATCTGCGAGAGAATTGAAGACACTGAGAGCGGGAGAAGAGAAGGGGAGAGAGGATTGTGTATAAGGTAAAGGGGTGTAAGAAACTCGTGATGCACCATCCCGACGTTGTATTTGCGCGCACACACACAGGGAAATTTATTAGAGATAAAAGTTCCCTACTCCTTTCTCCTCTAACCAAGTTTCTTTTTTTTTTCTTCCTCTTTCCCCTCCTTCCCATCATCATCAGTATTCACGAGCAGTGCCAGAGGAAAGGAGGAGGAGGAAAAAATTTTGTTCTCCGTTGAGCTACCATCGCAGAAGAGGGAGAAGCAGCAACAGCAGAAAGTAGTAGAGGTCTCCGAAGGAGGAGAAAGGCAGCAAAAAGGAGGCGTTATGCACTTAGAGTAGCAGTACTGCTAACAGATAAGGGAGCAAAAATCCAAATCGACTCAACGAAGAGTGGAGGGAGGAAGACGGGAGAAAATGTTTATAAAGAAGACAGATATCTTTGCACATCGTGCCCTGCTTCTCTTATGTTCCACTGACATAGTCTGTAGTACGGACGCTTTCTCTCGCTTTCTCTCTCTCTCATACGTACGAGTACATCCAATGACTAGGAAAATATATGAAAGAGTATGTGGGCTACTTCCGTGAGTTCCATCTTTCTCTTCCTCTCACTCTTCCATTCCGAACCCATTTAAAAGTATGGAGAATGACACAAAGAATTGGAGCAAGTATCTTGTTTCTCAAACAAAATAAAGACATAAAAGAACCAAAATATCCATCCACAGTCTACAATGTGTGCTACAGGCTTTCTTTAAGAGAAAGCCTGTCTACTCTCCATACTGTGTACATTGTAAATTCATTTCTTATAAAGTCAAAAGTATAGAGATGTAACGAATGGACTGACTGAATGAATACGCACAGAGAAAGAAACATGACATTTTTCTCTCTCTTTCTCTCTCCGTCTCTCACTCACTGTACACACTCTAAAAATGGAAGGGATTGTAACTTGTTTCATTCTCCTCACATCTCACCACAGAAACTATCAGGACAATTTGGACATCTTTTCTCCCGTCTCTTTTCTCTCTCCCTCTCTCTTCGACAAATTCCATTAACCCTTTCTCCTTACATTCTATTCCTAGTTTCTCTTCTGCGTTTTTTCTCTTCCTTCTCCTCACAGCAAGTAGCACAACACAATCGTTTCTTCTTGGAGTCTCTGGAATTTCTGCTAGTAGAACTAAAGAAACAATTTTAATTTTAAAACTTTCTTCCTCTTCTCCATCACCATCTCCTTCAAGCTCTGACCATAGGACACAGTGGGATAGATATTGTAGAGAGAGAAATGAAAGAAGGGGAAAGGAGTCTCGTGTGTCTTGTGGCTGAATACAAAAATTGTGATGGAAATTGTAAAAAATAAAGACAGTCTTTTTCATCCAACTCTCCAGCTTTTGCTCTGTGAGTTCTTCATTTAGTTTTCTGTGTGTGGAGAAAGTCTGGAGAAAGTGGAGATTTCACTTTTATACAGTAGAGTATGAAGACGGCCCTTGGCGCGTGCCATCCCTTCCCCTTAAATTTTGTTCATGTTTTTGTAAAAACGGACTTGGATTTTTGCGGGAGGCGGTGCGTGTAGCGAGTTTGAAATGGGTATTTCATTATATGAGGAAGATATTTGAGCGTTGAAGAGAAATAGGAGAAATGGTCTTTAGGAATAACAATAAAATGGAGTGTTATGCTCACTGCCATTGCCATGTAAGTTCATTTATTTCTCTGTCAAATTGTCCAAGATATTGTCAACAGCCTCAAGCCACTTCTTCTTTCCTCCTTCTCTCCTCTTCTCTGACTTAGCCCTCTCCAAATGGAGTCGTCTTATTGGGAGCAACAACTTTTCAAATTGAGCGAAGAAAACTTTATTAAGAGACAAATACTGATTATTTTTTGTGTATGTTGTCAAAGTTGGGAGGAATGGACGGGAAGGAGGAAGAAGTTGAAGTAAGTTCAAATCTTCTCTTCTCTCTGCCTCCTCCTCGATTGTGTACATAAAATCTCATTTGATAACACGATTCCCTCACCAGTCACTCTGAAGAGTCTTGATCCAATTCGTGAATGAAGATGTGGAAGACTTTGGTGCATAGAGAGAGAAAATTGGAGAATGGGAGAGGAGGTCAGAGAGGACAATTTTCACGTTTATTACGTGTAGGTTGGATAGTTGATGCGCCCGGGTACATCAGACCGCAGTTGAAAACATTTTTTATGCACCATTCTCATTCGAATTTCAACTTTCCAGCCTCGTCGACTATGGAAAGTGGAGAAAGGAGTCAGAGAGAGAGAGAGAGAGAAAAGGAGAGAGAAATGGGAGAGAGAGTCTCGCCAAAAACAGAATGAAGTGGAGAAAGCAGAGACAACAGTTCTTCACTCTTCTCGTTCCTTTTCACTGAATGCTTATTATTGATCAACGTGAATGGGTGATTCCTTTTTACATTATTACCCGCTCCTCTTTCTCATCCTCTTTCTCTCTGTCTCTGGCTGACAAGTCCAAACTTTCACATATAAACTAAGAGAGAGAGAGAGAGAGACAGAGAATTGATTCTCACACAACTCAGCACAATATTGCAAGTTGCATTTTCATGCACACAAATTTCACGCTGAATTAAAACAAGTTTCCTTAACAAAAACGAATGACGATGTCTTATAAATTAGAAATTTCTTCTACTTCTGTCTATTTCTCCCTTTTACTCTTTATCTCGTCTAATCCGAGACAAGTCTTAGTTTAGTTTTTTCTGGATTTGCCAAATTGCTGCCAAATGCAGGTTTGCAAGAATTGTTTCAAGTTTTTCCCTTCTCCTTCCTCCTACCAATTAACTTTCTCTTCTTTATACTGAAACACGTTTGGAATCTAGTAAACTGGAAGCTGGCCTCTTTAATTGTTTTTACAAAAAAAGTTTCATGTTTGACATATTTTTTTTAAAAGGAAAAATTTTATACCACCAAAATTTTGAAACGCAAAGATTGAAGCTCTCTCATGAAGTTTTTTTTATAAAAAAAATCAAAAAAATAATGACTTACAAAAGCGCTGCAGGTTTAATTTTTAATTTTTTCCCTTCTCCTTGAAACCTTTCTTGTTACTCTATGTACGTGTCTTGTGTGCGTGTGTGGAGAAAGGACGTGAGCTAAAGTTTTTGTCTGTTTTTTTGTATCTGTCAGGAGGATCATTGCTATGCCTTTCCTTCTCCGATTGTGAGCACTGCGTTGCATTGTCTACTCCGCCTCCTTTCCTTTTTTTGTGATTTCATTTAAGTATATGAAAATTCTTGGGTTATAAGTAAAAAAATGGGGAGGAGGAGGAGGAGAAAAAAAGTTTAATAATTTTCTATGGCTTCCTTGAGAGACGTTGACTAGACCATCATGTACATACGCTCCACGCTTTTTTTGAGTATGTATTTGTCATGGGAAGCGTGTGAAGGAATGAATGCATGTGTGTTTGTGTGGGAATGAAAATAAAAGTAGGCATTCCACAGTAAGAGAGAGAGAAAACAACTGTAGTCTACAGAAGCGGCCAAAACAGAAGAACGAGGGAGAGAGAGGGAGACGTGGAGGGAAAAAAATGTTGAATAATACTTTTGTGTAATATAATTTTGAATTTCTTTTTATGATTGTACGGCGGATACAAAGAAGAAGATGGTTATTTCAGGTATACTCGCCTCTCTACATATTTCCTCCCATTATACATGTACATATACAGTCTTATTCTCTCGACATGAAGACCCAGAAAATCGATGCCTTGATGCTCCATGTACTCATACGTAGCTGCGTGTGTGTGGCTAAATGTGGATGTACAAGTTTAGAGAACAATGTGACTGTCCAACTGTGTACGTGTGTTCATACATGTAGATGTAGATGTGTATACATTTTGGAGAGTGTTTAATGTATATAAGCGTATGTAATAATTGTAGTACTAAGTAAACCCATCCTTCGTGACGTCAAGAAGATGACGGCAAGGGAAGGAATGCAGAATCTAGAAGAGAGAGACGGTGAAAATAAAGTCTGAATTACTCTAGTTGAGCCGCACACTACACTTGCGGCGTTTTTCCAGGTCTAGTGAAAATAAGGAGTGAGGTAGACGAGGAGAGAGGACTCCGTCTAATCCTCGAGTAATGAACAAGTTGAATGAGAGCATCGCCTTGGCTGAGGCTTTATCTTGAAGATTTATATTTATATTTTTGTCCATATACGTATCCGTACACACACACTTTCTCTCTCTCTCTCTTACATGTACACGGAGCACAATTCTTCGTGTGTGTGTCTAGGTAGGTGGTATGTCCTATATATAATGAAAAATTGTACAGTCGGCCTTGCCCCTGTTATACAATTCTAATAAGAAAATTTTCTTGTCGGTTGACAGGAAGGAGCACAAAAACACTGGGATTTTCTTCCCCCAACACCCACAAAATACATGGAAAGGGATGAACGGTCATTTTGCAAGTCATTCCGCTTGGGCGGGGTTTGAGATGACAGCACATGTATATAGAGACATACAAACACACACACACACACAGTGGCAATCTAATAGGGCGTAGAATTGCATCACTTAAAAATAATCGGGCACAACTATTAATGATCTTCTTGTTCCTTTAAATATGTAGCATAAGCTTAACTTCACCCCCAGCCCCGTGGATTTCCTAGAATTCACAGCAAGAAAGAGAAAGGCAAGAGAAAGGAAGAGGCTAGGAGGAGGAAGAGGTGGATGGAGGATTTCAACTCTCATAAGTTGGTCCCCCTCTTCTCTTCCCTAACTCTCTCTCTAACTTTCACTCTAACCCGGGTGTATGTGTGTGTGTGTGTTGGAGAAGGTAGGGTATTATGAAGAAGTTGAGCTGTAATTCAATTCACCTTTATTGCTTTGCCAGTCTCCATTTAGGCCTTTAGAGCTTGACTCTTCTTGAAAATGTAATTCACAGCTCTCAACTGTATTACTTGGGAGAGAGAGGGAGAGGGTGTGTGTGGAGGGGGGAGTAGCCTTCATATTGGATTATATAATATTAACTATAGACCAACCACTAGACACTCCTATCACACAGACAAAGTATAAGTGTGATTATGTACTGTATTTACATTATCTTTTCTTTAATGTTGGGCAGTGGGTAGATTTATAGGAGAAAATATTGCATCTCTCCTTTCTCTCTCCAGACATCAAACTCTTCCTCGTTCAAAGTTCTTGAGAAATTTCATGTTGCATGGAACTGGGGTGTGTGTGTAGTAGTGTGTACACATACACTTAATACCATATTATCCCTTCGTACTCACTATTGGACTTGTTGGGTAATTAATACCTCCCCTTTTTCAAGTCACTAAGTCTTTATGGTGCTGTACAATGGAGTGTGTAAATTACATCTTGTCTCATCCTCTCCTCCCATTTTTAATCTCTCTCTCCCCGCCACTCTTTCTCTCTGCTTTTTGCTTAATCAGAGAAAGAGAGGACATTTGAATTTCGAATCTTTGTCTTAATTAAATTTTTAAAAATAGTTAAGCTAACTTTACATGCATATATTTGTTCAGAACACAAATAGAAAGTGTTTCCACACACTGGCACTAGCACTACATAGCATGTGCGTGTGCTATTTTCAATTTTACTAAATTAATAAGAATTAATATAAAAATTTCCATCATTCTCGTCAAATATCCTCTCTCTCCCTGAGTCACTGTTCTACTTTCCGCATTAATTTGTAAGGGGAAATATTAAATTCATTCTTTCAGACTTCCCTTCGAGGAGGACTGAGTGAATAGCAAAGAAAGTGAGGGAGAAGGAGAAAGAGAAAAATGGAGAGAGGGACGGTGTAGATTATTTTGTTGAACAATTTTTTTTTCTATAAAAAAAATAAAGTTTAGGATGTTGGCTTTGAGACTGTTGACTCTATGTGCAATTTTTTATATTCAAGCTCGAGACTGTAGACAGAGAGAGAGAAAGAGGGAAAGTAAAACCACTGGAAATTTCTTAGAGGGAAAGTTAATTTAAAAATTGTTTAGTGTTGTGAGTTTACTGTTTGTTCAACTTTCCGACACACACACCCAGTGCTAGAAAAAGAAAGCAACAGCGAAGCACGAGCAAGACAGAGAGTTACCCAGTGTGCCAGTTTGAGTGTACAGAAGTGAAAGTTGAGTCTATATTCCTCTCCTCCCTTCCTCTCTTTCCTTCTTTGTCTCCTTGTGCCAAATTGTAAATTTTTGAATGATGAATCGGTTTGTATTAACATTCAAGAATTTTCTGGAAAATCCATTCCATGAGTTTTCTGCCGAAATAGAGTGGAGAAGTAGAAACAGCAGCAATTTTTTATTAAATTAAGACTCCATCTCTCTCTCTCTTTGCGTTGCTCTACAAACGCAGTCAGCTAGCTAAGCCGCCATGGCATTGGGACCACATTGTCAACATTTAATTTCTCTCTGCGCATTGTTCACATTAAGAAAATTTGTATAGTCGCCTCCCCTCTAACCACATAATAAATTAAACCCCTGTAGGATGAATACTTGGATCAATCAAAACTTTTCCCCATCTTTTCTTCCTCTCTCTCTTTTAAAAACAGTTTTTTCTGAGCCAATTAAATTTGCGAATAGATAAAAAGAACCTATGACGTCCTCTTTATTCACTAAAATAATTGTATTAAATATTCTGATGTCATTCTTCATGTTTTGCAAAATTTGTTCACCATAACCTTGCTTTTCGGATGACGTCAGTGGAAGAATGCATCTACATTTAATATCATCCACGCAAAGTTAGCAATATTCTAATAATAACAAAGAAAAATTGAACTATCCTAAGTTAAACACAGTTGGACACTTTGAATTTTAAAATTCAATTCAATTGAGAGTCTCAATGTGTTTGGAGTTTTCAACAAAGAAATTTTTTTTGAATTGTCCACTTTTAATAAAATTGTATGCCGGTGTTTGTGTGAATAAACCACATAATTTCACGTGGTGCTCACTTGGTCTGCCTTATGTAAATAGAGTCGGACAAACAGACAGGGAGAGTATGTGTGTGTCAACATTGTGACGGTTTGAAGAGGACAAATTGGATAGAAAGTGATGGATTTGGTATAAATGTCCTAGCCGATTTATAATCTGCTCAAGCACTTTCTCTTTAACCCCACCCATTTTTCCGTGGCTTTGCAGAATATGCAAAAACCTCACGGATGTGCCCTAAATCCCTTTTTAAAATACAAATATGGAAAGAAGAGAGGGAAACTAAATGGGATCTGCACACACACGCACACACGTATAGACAGACACACATGGA
Organism: Pygmarrhopalites habei; assembly: GCA_009870185.1. Classification (NCBI taxonomy): domain Eukaryota; kingdom Metazoa; phylum Arthropoda; class Collembola; order Symphypleona; family Arrhopalitidae; genus Pygmarrhopalites; species Pygmarrhopalites habei. The sequence continues at coordinate 19,012 of WJFB01001465.1, read as the reverse complement.
TCCGCCGGGGGAAGGAGTCATTGATTTTTAAAAATGTTTTTACTAGCGTTCGCGTGTGTGAGTGCGTGCGAGTAACTTTGAATAAACAGGCAAAATTTTTTACAATAAATTTTTTAGAGGCTCGTTTTAAAGGATCGGAGTAACCAAAATGAAAAAAGAGGCTATCATTAAACGAGTACAAAAACACAATATTGGTTTGTATTAAAATTTCAACTTTTCCTCCAAAGTCTTTCCTTCTCTGATGCCAGTCTAATTTCTTAACTCTCCCTCTCGCTTTGTTGACACACTCCAGAATAGAACTGAAGAAGAGTCTTGTGTGTGTGTGTGTCTGGCTTGATCCAGACACGCTCTATCTGTGCAGTCATTCATAAAACAGGACGCACATTAAATCATAATTAGGATGATGAAAAGGATCTTGGGTTCAGATTGCATGGGGTCTTGCTTTCCACTCTTTTTCTTCTCCTCTCTCAGATCCTTATCAAACATCTCAATACACACACAGCCGCCATGACTCGTATATTGCTTTTGAACTAAGGAAGAAGAATAGCTCCATTCATGCATAGTCTCCTCTTCCCATTTCATCATACTAACTTTCCATTTGAACTGTGTACAATTTGGACCAATACACACTCACATATACAAAAAGCGAGAGAGAGAGAAAGACTGACCCAGTCTTGTTTGGCAATTCGTGGAAATTCCGCTCTTACGACTCAACTCAGACTTCGCTTTGATAACCACGGATCAATAACCCGAGCAAACATGAGCGTCGCACGTTCTGTCAAACCAAAATGTGAGGACAGCCAAGTCCATGCAAATACCAATGGACCTCTCTAAAGTATATCCACGAGGGAATCTCGGCATGTTTTTAATCCTGTATTTTCTTGCTGAGAGCAGACCTCCTCTCCAACTCTTCACACATGGATTAAAGTCATAATTTACCTTGCTACTCCATCCCCCACTTTCACGTGATGATTCTCAATTTAACTTCAAGTTTTGGATGGTGACACTTTGAAACAAATTGGAAAAGCAAAAATATGACAATTTGTCATAAACATTCGCACGTGATTAAAATGAACTATTGTGATGGATTTTTTTTCAATGAAAGCAAGGCTTGGGACGTTGATGATGACGATAATTCTTCTCCGTATAATTTAAATGTGTGCTCTTGAGTTATACTGATCAAGATGAAACTGATTGTTCTCCAATTTTGTGCGTCCAGCAAAGACAACAAAAAATATCATGGGAAATGATAGAAGAAATGGTGGGAGTAGAGAGAGAAAAAGTTTGGATTCATGGTATGCAATGTATGGAACAAGTTTTGTTTGACTTCCGTTCTCCAAATGGAATTTTAGTGAGGAGCTAACGAAGGTAATAATGGTGGGTGAGGGAATCTTTTGAAACAAAGCTCTCTCCTTGATTTCTCAATGAAGACTCTCAAGTGGTGAGGATCGAGTGAGAGAGGGAGAGAGAAAGGAAGCTTTTGAAGTGTTGCAAAAGGGTGATTATATAAACCTTGATTCTTATACACCATCTCATCATGGACCATATGAGGAGGAAGAAGGAGAAAGTGTAGGGAGAGAGAGAAACCGAGAAGTGGGAGTGACTTCAAAGTGTTTTCTCTTCTTTTTCTCTTCACATGTGAACAGAGTAGGAAATAGGGCCTCTGACTCTTTCTCTCTCTCTGACTCTCTCTCTAGAACATGGTCCGATCTCCATCCATATGTGTGTAGACTTATCTCTTTGCGTTATATAAAATTCTGAGCTGGAACACAAAGCACATACAGGACAGTGTTATAAGTACTTTGTAGGATGAATCCCCATTGGGTTCATACAGCTGGACGTGAGCATACTAGGATTCCACTATGAATACCTTCTCTCTCTCTCTCTCTCTCTCTTCTTTTTTCCTTCGGCATGCCAACATTGCCATTAACGTTAGAGGCACGTCATAAAAATTCTTCGAGATGCACAAACACAAGAATCTTTCTCTTCTTCTCTCTCTCTTCTCTTTCTTTTCTATCTATTTGTAGGGAGGGAAGGAGGAGGAGAAAGCTGGCTAGACTGGGCTCTGCTACAAAAGGCTTTATCATCTATTAGAAATCTTGCTCTAGTTTTTGGTTTCCGCCTTTTACTATGTGATTTAACCAGCACTTTACTCCCTCCCCTCCTATAACGCTTTGGTGTATACGCCAAAAAATTTCTCCTATATTTTTGCACATTAGGAGCCCCAGAGACAGAGGAGGGTGAGAGGAGGGAGGAGAAAGACCTTGAGAAAGTTTGTGAGGGAGAAAGCACTTAGAGATGAGGACCGTTTGTGCTGAAATTATTGCATCACACGGCTTTAAATATAGAAAAAGAGAAAGGGAGAAAGAAGGAGAGAGAGTGTGAGGGGGGAAAGAAAAGAATTGTAACTTTGCTAAACGTCCATTGGCAAACTGGCACGTAGACAAAGAGACACACATACACATACAGTGACAATACATAGTGTGTATGTATATGTGTGTGGGGGGATGAAGTCAGGATCATTTTATGAAAAAATATGGTGGCAATGCAAAAAGTCAGTTAAATTTGAATCATCTTTTGTGACTCCAGCCATTTCTTTGAATAGTCATGTCAAAGAAAATTACAAGTAAATTTGTAAATTAGAATTAATAACCTTTGATTAAGAGAAGAGTGATGATTATCTTTTCATTACTGCATAATGATATTTATTTCACACCCTCACACACGCACATCAAAATATCCACATAATTTGCATCCCTTTTATAACCCACGTTTCTCTGATTTACACAGAGTTTATTCAAATTAAATAAAAAGTATGCTTTACTTTCACTTTGAAAGTCAAGTCTACCAGGAATTTATTCAAAAAATTTGTGAAAACACAGTCATTCCTCATCCTCCTTCCTTTTTATACCTTAATTAAGTAGGAGGTGCCTGAGGACACAAAATTTTATCTTATATTTTATCCTTGGTATACTTACTGTGTACACAAATGTATGTACATGCCTTTCTCAAATATTTTTGTACTTCATCTTTTTTTATCTCTTTTCCCCACCATCTCATTTCCATGACGGAAATCAAAAGGAGAAAGTTGTACTGGGATTTCCATGGCCCATACAGGATGGCCCAAATACGCACAACATGACATGAGGGTTAATTAAAACCATGTAGTGTTTTCTGTCATCATTTTGTTTGAATTATTTGAGTCACTACGAACCACAGGGAAAGCCCACGAGACACCACACTCACACACACGCGTGTGTGTGTGTGCTGTAACACTATGTGTACGTATGTACATATAATATGTACAGCACTCACAATCAGAATATAATCTGAGATAATTTTGCATTTAATTTGAGGGCTACGCAATTCTCTTAACTTTTTAAAATTCTTGATATTATGCAAATATTCATTCTACATGTATATTGTATGAAGTGTGCTATCTTTATCCCTTTCTCTCCTACAACGTCCATTAGCATGACTTCCTCCATTTGCAAAAAAATGTTATCCTTGCAAAAAGTATTCTCCCTACATTCCCACAGATACATAACATCCCTCTTTTTGTGTGTAGAAGGTACCACCAACTTTTGTGTGTGTGATGGGAAAATGTAGTTTTGAGAAATAGAGAGAAAGGAGCTACTATGGCAGCAAATGCAAGGACGCGGACGACGGTTTTTCAAGTGAAACTATACCGAGTCCGGAGTCTCCAAGTCGACTTGGATAGGAGGAGGAGGAGGAGAAAAAATAAATGTCCTCAACTTTTCCCGTATACAAAAGGATGGGAGAAAATTTTTCCTCCGGACACATTCAGTTATTAGTTTCCCCCAGACGGGCAGCGAAATGTGATTAAACAGTGAAACCTTGGCAAAAAGATATGAGAGACCGGGAGGAAGGAGAAAAATAGAGACCGAGGGTGTGTGTGTGCGTGTATGTGTAGAATTTTTAAATATAAAATTTTTTGTATATGCTAGAATGAGTGGAGAGTCCATGTATCTCTTCAGTCATCCGCCCACAGATTCTAGCAAAAATTTTTATATGAGCAGTCGCTTCCTTGTCATTTCTCTCTCACTCTCTCTCTCTCTCGTTCGTCTTCTTCTTCTTCTTTCCCATCTCCTCTTTATTATTCTTCTCCCTTTTTTCGCAATATCCATTGTGAATCAAGGATGCTCCACTCTCACTTTCCCTCTCTCTCTCTTTAAGAGTTGGTCCTTTTAACGTGTGTTGTTTTTTCTTTTTGCCTATCTCTCTTCTTTCATGTATGTATGTACTACATACACCTTTACACGTACATGTTTACATCTATACACAATTCACAGTGTATATTCATCATAAAACTGCAACCTCCAAAAAACACTCTCACTTTCTCCTTGAAGGAAGAGAAATTTTTTTCTGTGATTTCACTTCAAACCCTGGCTACTCCATGATGCTAGAGCATACATAGTAGCTTACATATAAGGCGCATACTGCACACACACAAGTACAAACATACTGCATATTTAAATTTCAAATCATCCCTCATCTTCCTCTCTGCTCAACAATAAAAATAGTTTTTTTATATTTTGCAAAAAAAATTTTTCATTAGACTCGACAGACACGCACACACAAAGAAAGAGAGAGACGTGATGAGGAGGGGAGCAGGGGAAAAATTGTGAGTCAGGGATGAGAAGGGGTAAAAAATTAACATTGTTCTTACCAAAAACAGAAAAACCTCTCCACATCCACATCCATACACACACACATTTCATTTGCATCTTTTTTCCATGATTCTGTTTACTCTGACAATTTAATAAATCATCCTTTTTTATTCTATTTCTCATCCTCCATCTTCCTCTCTCTTGACTCTTTGTACAAATGTGGAGGGAGGGAGAGAGAAGAGTGAGGCACGAGTTAAAAAAGTTGACTTTTTTTGAGACAAAAGTCCACGGCTACATTCTGTGATCAATTACAAAGTTAAGCTATGGACGGGACTCCAGCACACACGCACACTCCTACATACATTGTACAATCTACAATCCTCTAGGCTTTTAATCATATAAGAAAGTCATGACTCAATGAAATGGAACTGAGGCTGGCTCTGGCTGGAGAGCACCGAGGCTTCCGAAAGTAACAACTTTCTCCTCCTTCTTTTCTTCTGACGACGACCTCTACACGTCAAATGACATGAGGGGAAACAAAAGAGAGAAAGGAAAAAAAAGTTTTTGGATCATCTCCTCCAAAGAATTCTTTTCTCTTTGTTTGACAATTTTCCACTTAACTCCTATTCTTTTTCACCAATCATTTCAATTTATGAAGAAAACCACTTAAATATTAATTCCCCCTCCTTCGACCACATAAACTTGCATAAATGGGAGTGAAATATTTGACAGAAATTAATGCCTTTATATTCAATTCTATTTTTGAAGACAATATTTTTAAATGCATTCATTTTTTTTTAAATTACAGATCCAGCTTGTTTGGCCTGGGAAAAAGATAAAGGAGAAAATCATTGGAGAATACATTATCGATGGTATTCAATTCCCTTCCCATTGAGAACTACACAAATTAAACAGGTAAGACAAAAATATCATGAGTCTTCAATTTCCATTATGCACTATGACCTTTGCAAATTCAACTGATTGAACGGAAAAGGTGATCATTTTTGCAAAAAAAATTTGACAGTCTCATCTATTACCACAAGGGGGGAAATTAATACATTTCCCTCTCGTACCTATGTAGCATTAAAAAAACTTGCTGGCCATCATTTTGTTCCATCTAATTACATACATTGCATTGTCATCAAAAAAATAGTTTATGGACCATTAGGGCCACCACAAAAATATTTTTTTGCTCAAAAAAATTCTTTTGTGTTTCCTTCTTCATCCAAGCAGCATAGTCAATCTATTAAGAAGTCTTGTTGAGTTTCAACTACTCGCTATCACGAATCCAATCGTTTTTAACTCGTCGGAACGAGACTGAGCATTCAAAGGAGGATTGCCAAATTGCAAAAAAATGAATTTATCTTTCCAGTATGTACAAGATCAGGTACATATGTGCGAATTTGTTTTTGCCAATCTTATACATTTTTATTAATTTAATTCTTTTGTACAAGTGTTTACACAAAAGTGGAGCAGTTTTGAATGGCTGAATGATTTCTTAAAAACATGTTTTGAAAAATGTGAAAACATTTTGGATAATTTTTTGTATTGTTCGGAAAAATCATTATTGCAAGATAAAGTGAACGTTTCCATTCATGGAGAAATCTGTGCCGCAAAAAGTGAAAGCAGTCACATTCCACTGTGTAAAGAGAGAATGAGCGGTGAATATTCCAGTTGAAAATTGAACGAGTACAAAATGAGGAGTGTCCTCCTCATATCCGACACAGAAAGGAAATAGTATGTACACTTCTATTCACTTGACACACAACCTAAGGCAGTTCGAATCCCACAAAATCACGCACTTTACATAGTAAACAGGATCCATGTTAGTCACAACCTAGATCTCATGTCCTCAGCAATGTCCATTTTGTTTTTAAAATGTGTCACACTCTTCTTTTCATGAAATCTAGTCCCAGTTTCCTGTGTGTGCTGTTGGCCCAATTGCCACTAGTTGACACACACACACACCGAAACACAGAGAGACTATTCAGTTGCTTTTTTTACTTAGTATTCTGGTTCGGTTCCATCTGCAGCAGTCAAAAAGTATTTCATGGTAGACTGTGGAGTAGACTGGAGTGTAGAGAGTGGAGGGAAAGAGATGTGTGTGTTTTTTCATAAGAGTGTTTATGACTCCCAGGCTAGATTAAAAAATATGGCTAAAAATAATGATGATACAAAGTATTATACACGCACATACTCACTCTATAATATCATCCAGTTTGGTTGTGGTAGCAAATCTACTCTCTCTCTCTCTCTCTTTCTTGCATGCCCGCCCGCTATAAGGAAAAATACACGCACGTGCTTCCAGGCATAAGGCCTCTTTCTTTCTCCATTCTTCTGCTGCAGTCATGGGACAATACGGAGTAAATCGAGAGAAAGAAAGAAACAACAGCGACAGCAACTCTCACACCCAAACTCCAACCCTCTGACTCTCTCTCCAAAAAAGAAAAGAAAATATTGTTAAGAGTAAAAATATTTTTTACAGGCAACCATTTCACTATATTCCTCCTCCTCCTCCTCCCCCTCGCCATATACACCATTGTAATGGCATAACATTGTTGGATACATATGGAAAGAGTTTTGGGTTTTGGCCTGAGGACTGCTTTGCTTGTGTGTTGGAATTTTTGGGAGGGGAGAAAAGAGAAAAGCTTGTCCTCGTCATTTCCCATTTTGTGTAGATGTGTACAGATATATATATTTATGCCTCAAATGCCTGGTATGTTTTTGTGTGTTCTTGCACCGTTCACTGAACATGCTTTATACTTTTACTCTATCTTACGCATTCTACACGCAGTGAAATGTGCAGAGAAAGGAGGAGGAAGAAAGAGTGGCAAGAAAAATTTCCCCGCTCTCTTTATGTGTGTCTCTGTCGTTTTTTTTTCAAGTCTGTTTTGGCACGTGTGTTACTTAGGCCAAAAGTCTTTTTTTAAAAGAATATTTACACAAGTCCAAAAGACACACACACACATTCAGAGAGAGGAACAGAAACAAGTGAGAGGAGTGAGAAAGAGAGATGGAAATAATATTGTTTGTTTGTGAATACGTTTTTTTATTTCCTCCTCGGACGTCCGATGGAATCCACCCTTTACTCATATTTGAACTATAGGATGTGTCTGTGTGTTTATGTACGTACGTTTGTGTGTGATGTGTGTACTAGGGGAGAAAAAGGGTATAGTGGTTAATGTCAGGGAACAGATTTTGAACAGAAATTGACAATTGAAAAGAAATAGCTTAACATTGAATTTGCTGTTTTCTAGGGTGGAGAAAAAATGCCATCAAATTTTGTATGAGTTCAACGTGTGTGTGTTTGTGTGTGGTGTTCTGAAGTCATTTTATTCATTCGATTTTACAGTCGTCCCACATGCACTCTACCCTCCATTTTCCCTGACGACTGAAAAGGATTATAAAGTGATCTGAGATCAAAATCGAATTTTTAATCTGGAACTAAGTACTTAAATTTACGCTTAATTTTCTCTCCCTCCCTCTCACATACGCTCACAGAGGGTGAAATGTGCGTGAGATTGAGCCAGATTTGAAAACTCACTTTGTCACTTTCACTTTTTCTTTCTCTCTTATTTTCCTGAAGTTTTTTTGTGAGACATTTTTGTGCAAGTCATTTAGTGCAACTCCATTAATTCGTACGTGTGTGTTGGCTGTTGTTTAGCTATCTTGAGCGATTAGGTGTTTAATGATTTGAAGTTTTTTGGGTGGACAAGGACAAGAAGGAGAAAAGAATGGAGAAAGATGGATTTTCGAAAAAAACTAAACTTACACTGCTTTTCTTGCATATCATAATGACTGCAAGTTCCGTGTGTTTTTTTCTGTTTCTGCAGGGCTATATGCGCTCTCATTAAAAGAGTAATTAGGAGCAAACAAGTCATGCAAAGAGTAATAATTACTATTAGCCACGAAGGAAATTCATTAATTATTGTCAAGCATGTCACATGTTTTTATACTCTCGTCAGAGAACATCTACAATATGCGACCTGCAGTGTAGGCAATGCAAACTCTGTGCCGTACATGGAGACTTAGATTTTGGTCACCAAAATGTCCAGTTTTCATTACTCATAATTTTGGGAATGGATTTTGAAAGTGTTGTCATTGACACAGCTTGCACCCCACCCCCACAATCACAAACATAGTAAACATAGTGCAGTGTAGCCTCAATTCAGTCGACTGGAGGCTGTTGACATTTCTTCCTACAAAATGAGGTCCACACACACACACAGTTATGCCAAATGTACTGTCTGCACAGGAAATATGGTAATATGAAACTGTGCAAAATATTCGTCCAAATAAATTAGACCAAGGATAAAGATAAGAGAGTGTATATTTTGTGTGTGTGTGAGAGAGAGAGGGAGAGAAATTGTGGGTGTGGGTGACGGGGAGTCTAAATTGAATTTGAAAATTTTGTTTAACATCAATCGACTCAAATCAAATTATAAACTGAGAGTAAGTAACATGGAATCAGCACTGACAAATTTCATTATTTATTTCCTCCTCCCTTTCTCTCTCTCCTCCTCCTCCTCTCTCTTTCTCCTCCCCTGTTGTCTTTGGGAAATGCGCTTTTAATCGTATTTCAAAAGAAAGTGCTAGTGGTCCCTCTCTTGTGTATACATACGGGTACCTTCTATATAATATAGTTCAGACACTGTTACACTACGTGTGTGTGTGAATGAGGGAACACTAGCCCTTTTAAAACAATGAACGTGGAAGAGGAGGATAATGATGGAGACAAATTTAGATTGTTCGTTTGACAACGGAGAGTAAATTGGCAGTCGCCGGTCGGAACATTCAAAGAAATCAACACTCTAGCTTACTCAGCACCCACCCACCCACACACACACACACATTACATGTACACACACTTTCCTTTTTCTCTTGCACAACAAAGGCTATACTAATTGTTTGTAATGAATCTCCTCCCGTTTCCTCTTTCGTTTGTGCTTTGAGAATTAAATTAATCACGTAAACACTTTTATCCTCCACAACTGCCTGCCTGGACATAAATACATGTGGCGGACGACAGTCAAAAGGAAAGAACAGGGATGCAATCCCATTTTATATAGTACACATGTATAATTTTTTTATAATTCTATTTTTCCCATTCTCCCCCTTTTCCGGTTGTGTGTGTGTGTGATTTGAAATGGGTCACAAAAACATACCAACCATTTGGTATTCTCAGAAAATCCCCTTTACACTGTTCCACCTCTTCACCCTCACATGACAACCATTTATTTAATCTGAATTTCAAACCTAATTTCCCCCCACAACAATAACAACGACGACAATAGAAACAGTAACACACACACACAATGGGAAATCAGATTGAAAAAACTCATTTTGACAACGATTTTTATTCCCACCTGCAATTTTTTCTGCACGAGCAAAGCGGAAAGGGAAGGGAGGGAGTGGAGAATGGACAAAATCTTGAGCCACATTTAGTTTGACTGGTGACATACAAAACTCCTTTGATCTGAACATCATGAATTGTGATTGCTGAACAAGATCTTGTCATTCTTGTGAAGGATTTATTTTCATCAGATTATCCTCTTTTTTCTCTCTCTCTTTCCTTTCCATGCCTTCTTTCCTTTTTTCACACGCTATTCTTCTCTCATCTCGAGTCCCGCCACGCACACACGCTCTCCGTACGCACATACACATCTTGGGAAGTACACGCATCTTTCTTTTTATTAATCCTCATTTTTTCCTCCATCTCTCATTCATGTATGAATGCACGCCGGGTCCGACAGTGTCACTCTAATTATCTCCCTTCGTGATTCTTTGTTTTCATTGTTTAACCAAGGATGAAAGAACAGAGACAGAGGGGGAAGACAAAACGTCCATTTTCAATCCACATTAAAATAAACATCTATTAATCTATTTACGGAACACTGAACACATGGAAGAAAATTAAGACGGAGAAAAGTGGGAGTGTGTACGGGCATGTGAGTTCATGAACTGTGTGTGTGTTATTGTTATATTTCATGGAATGTGGAGACTGCCAACAAAAATTGTTTGCAGATTCATGCAGAAACTTTCCCTCTCTCTTTTATTGTACGTGTAACGTTATGATCCACATTATTACAGTAAGTACACTAGGCTTGTATCTTGGAAAAGAGAGAAGATAAAATATAAATAAAAATATTTTTAGTTCAATTCTGTAGAATTCTACGTTTCTTTTTGTAGAAATATGGAGGAGGAATTAAAGGGGAGAAAAAATCTCGACTGTAGTTTAACTGTTTTGAATGGGCGGGACTCACAAAAAAAATCGACAAGAAATGAAAAGCTGGATAGTTAAAAAGTCGTCTGGAGGAGACTTTGAGGGGAGTAGCTGTCAGACAGTTACTCTCAGCATATATATATACATACACAGTGCATTCCACGTGTATACAAAATATATGTATTCTTTTATAGAAAGTTGTGTAGATGTATGGAAGGTGGGAAGGAAGACATAGCTTGAAAGAATCAGTTCAATTTTATGCATTTGTACGTCAGGATGGGGTTGTAGGGGGGAGTACTATGCGAAGACAAAAAAAAGCTTGGAGGATGAAGAAGGGGAGAGAAAGCAAAAAAAGAAATTGTAATTTTTTACGGGGACGCTATTTGAGTTTTTCCCCTCCCTTCCTCTTTCTCTCTCTCTCTCTTTCTCTATGCAGTTGAATGAAGCAGCCAGTGGAATTAAAGGGAGAAAGGGAGAGAAAGACTCCAGAGAAACTTGAAAAGGTTTCTTCTTGGCTTTTGGCTCCTCTGCCCTTCCTTTTCTCTCGTTTTTTCTCCATTTCATTTTAACCAACAACAGAAAAAGACGGAGACTGTGGCTGAGGGAAAAGATAATGCCTAAAGCTGTTTTATGTTTTATAAATTTTTATATGGCATCCCTCTCTCTTGTATACAGTGTGTACCGTACACCTTAGTTCACAACTCCGTCTCTAAAATAAAAGTTCTTTTTCTTCTTTCCCCTCCTGCCTAAAATAGAATTCACCTACTGAAATGTAGAAAGATATTTAAACACATTCACCAGGATTTTGTATCGAAATTCTGAATCATAAAATGAAACTTTCACCTACACCGACGAAGGATTTTATCAAAAAGTATACGGTAACTGTGTGTACATGAACCTGTGATGTACACACACATCCCAGGGTATTTATAGTAAGGAAACAAGTGTTTATAGTTATAGACTTTTTTTGTGCTTCCTGGTCCATAAGCCGGGAAGTTTCTCTCTCTCCCTCTTTCTCCGACTGTCTTTTCAATCGGCATTTCCCCCTTCAGTCACTCCCATGGTGAAGGAAAGCTTAGGTATTTTGGTATTGTATTTCAATTGAAAAAAAATTTTCGCATGCCGGATTTTATATGAAAACAAACAATGGAAAATACTGGTCAAGACACATACCATACTTTGGATCTTCTGCTACTCCATTGTCCATACAGAAAGAATGAGATCCGAGAGAAAGTGCGGGAAGAGGGGTGAACGGAGTAAAATCGATAATGTACATTTTTTGACACTTATTATTGAATCAAGGGAAATTAGGTTGACTTGTGATATGAAAGGTTTTGATTTGGAAGAATATATTAATAATTTTACTTTCCCCTGCTTGGTTTCTGTGTCAAATCCTGCAAATGTTGACTAATGATTGTTTCTCTGAAAGTCACCCACCCACCTATCACCGCAAAAAGAGAGCACAGCAGATAACAGGATGGAAATGGCTGTTGGTTGTTAGGGGTAGTGACAGATTTTAAATAAATTTTCATGGTTTATAGGATGGCAGTTAATAAATTAAGGTAAAATTTGTATGAGTGTGTGTGGTTTGTCTTCCGGCACTGTATTTGACTTTGTCACCCAATTTTCTCTCTCTACGTGTGTGTGACTTATGTGTGTTTTGACTTTGAATGTTCCCTCATGCACACTGTCAACAGTACAACATGAGGCATTTGTGGTGATGAAGAGTCGAGAGTCAAGTCAAAATTAATCACTTCATCCCTAATTTATGAACTAATTTGACATGAGTTGTCATTTAAAGAGAGAGAGACCTACTGTAGAGAAAGGGATTGTGAATGCAAATGTAATTTTTTTATTTGCAAAATCCAAAATGGATTCTCCCTTCCCTCCAATCATCTTCTTCCATTTTTTGGTCACACATTTTTTTCCACACACTTCCATTTTTGAAAAGATCATGCGTGAGTACATTTTAATGTTCTGAGGGAAAATCAATTTTAACGCAATTTTAATCTGACCATTTTTTTGGTGTGTGCAAAAAAAATGTGAAATTAATCAAAGTGTTCCTCAGAACACCATCATAAAGATATGGGACAAGGTATGATGTACGCACTGGAATTGTGGAAAGGGGGGAGTGGCGTGTAAGATGTACATATGTACGGAAGGAACTGTTGGGAGAACATTGAATTTTGATGGTATAATCAATTGCACATGTGAATCACGCTATGATATGGTAATGATTTTTTGATTATACCACTTTAAAATCTGAGGATGGGATCTCTTAATGTTGTCTAGTAGGAGTGTGGAGGGTGAACCAGGGAAGGAAAGGAGGAGAAAGAGAGATGAGTTAAAATTCTCATCTGAAGGAGCCACAAGTAGGAGAAAGAGGGAAAGAGGGTGTGTGTGTGTGTGGGAGAGAGAGAGAAGGGGAGAGACTTTACTTCCTGTATCACGCTGTACCCAGGCTGTCATCATGATTTACTGTTATGGGTCTCAACCGCAACGTAACAGAAAAGGTCGCTCGGTTGTATGCATATGATGAGCTTTTATATCGGTTCGTACAAGTCCAGTTTTCTCCCTCTCTCTCTTTCACTGCCGTACGTGGTGGAGGACGGTAGTCTGTGTGTGTGTGTGTGTGTAAAGAATGGATGTATAATGTATGGTACTGGATGGTTACTGCTGCTGTGGCCAGCCACTCCTTCATTTAAACTTCCCCATCCCCTCGGTGAACTCCCCAAGTAAAAAAGAGAAAGGCTAAAAAGAAGCTGAGGGAGGGAGAGTTCTTACGTCTTTATTCCCCTTGGTTTTTACTCTCTCTCTTTCTCCAACATTCGTATGGGTTTAAGTTCTAATCACAAGTTTTTTCTTCCTTTTTTTCTTTCTCTCTCTCCTTCTATGTCTTCCAGGACAGGACCAAAGTTTTGTTTTTGTCTCTCTCCCTCTTCCTCACTCTCTCTTTCTAATTCACTCCCCATAATATAGTGTCTGGCACTTTTACCTTGGGCTTCAAAAAGTTGACAAGTCAAAAGTTCTAAAAAAAAAATTTTGTTTTCTCATTCATTTATTATACTGTAACCCATTTCAGAACTATGCGCTTTCACTCACTTTCACTTGTGTGCGACGGACCACAAATAAGATTAAAATAGAATTTTTTATCCGAGCTTCCTCCTCCATATAGATATTCCATAATTCCACCCTCCATCACACAGACACACATGCGAGGCATACATCCTGATGTGTAGGCATGGAATGGAATGGTAATAGTGGAGAAGGGAAAGAAATAATGGCGAGAGAAAGAGAAATTTGGTACATTAGAAATTGTACAATAATCGACAACAATCTGTGGAGACAGGGCGTGTGTGCGTAGGTGTAGGTGTGTGTATTTTTAGAAGGGGACACTCTGTGTAGAAAATGGTTGAAACTTTATTATATCTCATAACAATAAGTTACTTGGCTGCTTGGAAAAACATAAAATGGGTGCAAATAAAATGTACAATAATAGGTTTCAATCTACTATATACGAATTTTTCGACTCACTCTCCTCCTTCATCTCTCTCTCTATTCTCTTCTTCTTCTACTATTGCATATAGCTATCGTATTATGGAGAGGAAATAGACTTGAGACAACGAGGAGGTACATATGGGACAAGATAGGATAGGAAAAGAAAGAGAAAGGAGGGTACAGGAAAGTGGGTAGGTATTCAGTGCTGGCCAATTCATTGAAATTGCTGGGATATTCAAGGAAAAAAAGATAATAGTGCGGGAAAGTCTTGGAAGGAGAAATCTGAGGATGAAGAGGGAGAAGAATAAAACAAGGAATCTCAAGCTTTGGGATTCCTGGTTTCATGGTTACACAGCTATCTTCATCTGTATATATATAAATGTTCGCTCATCGTCCTCCTCTGCTTTGACTCCTTTTATAAAGAGGAGGCCCCTGATGTCAGATACGCCGAGTTGGATACTCTAGTCAGTTGGTTTTGGTTGGGGGAAGCGCAGTGTGGGTAGGAGAGAGAGAGAAAAAGAAAGTGAGTGTGTGTGTGTTCCCTTTTTGTATATAAAGTCGTGTCATAAAATTAGATATGTATAATGTTATAGAGGGCCGGAAAATAATAGGGAAAGGGCACTAGCCCATCTCATAAATCAGGAAGAGGGTGGCCGCATATTGAACAGAGGAGAAGCCATGTGTCTTTTTTCTTTCTTTAGTGTCTCCTTGGTGGAACAAAGATATTTAAAGGGCTAAGGCTACGCTGGTTCCTCCCTCCTCCTCCTTTCTATACTCTCTCTCTCTCTCTCTTTCTCTCAGGGAGAAAGAGCCGTGAACATTCAGACTGTAACTACTGCGGTGGTGGTGGTGGCGGTGTGATGTCCAAAGGGATGAAGGCTAGAGGCTGAGAGATGAGCTGAGCACAAGTGAAAGTCTGTGTTGTGGGGAGGATGAGGAGGGGGGTGCTGAGGAGACTCAAACTGAGACTGAGGTTGAGGACGTCTTTACAAGCCAAGAAAATATTCTTCCTCTTCTTCTTCTTCTTCTACAACTGATATAGCATCCAACCCCATTTTTAGTCTCTAACCTCCTCCTCCTACTTTCTCTCAATCCAGAAGGAACATTCACAATTTCATACATTTATTCCTTGAATTTCCCACATGGAAAATTTTAAATTTTAAATCTCTTCTCAAAGATTAGATCAGAGTTCAAATAGGATTTTTATACTCCTCCTCCTCCACTCCTTTCCTTCCTTCTCGTCTTTCTTCAACTCACTTCTTTAATACATCCTCAAATTGCAGAGAAATGAGAAAAGGGAGGGAGATAAAGGGGGACGAGCGGGCAAATTTTTTATCATTCTACGTTGTACATGGGCAGATAGTCGACACAGACACACACTTTCTCTCTCTCAAATTTGCTTATATCTACACCTATTTTTTGTATA
This sequence comes from Pygmarrhopalites habei, assembly GCA_009870185.1. Classification (NCBI taxonomy): domain Eukaryota; kingdom Metazoa; phylum Arthropoda; class Collembola; order Symphypleona; family Arrhopalitidae; genus Pygmarrhopalites; species Pygmarrhopalites habei. The sequence continues at coordinate 3,234 of WJFB01001465.1, read as the reverse complement.
TCGGTTGATAATAATATATACGTATAGATAAAAGTTGGAATGGTTTGGCTCTGTTATAAAATTTCCATTACTTCAACATTGATTCAAACTGCATTTCCTCCCTGCTTCTGTGCTTCTGTCTTTGTGTGTGTGGGCGCACAATTTTTTGGCAAACCCCAAAAGAATTTGGGTTACAAAGACCAAATGCAAGAATTTTTTTGAAAAGGGGGATGAGTCTGAATAGGGAAATGTACATACATTCTTTATTCAAGTTTGGAGAACTGTTAAATTGAGCTGTACAATATACTAATGAATAACCGTCAGGATTATACAGTGCAGAGTTCAGAGTCAATAAAAAGTATTTTTCATACAACACTCAATTTAACTTTCAATTCTTTCTTTTTTATTCATATTTTTATTCTCAACGTGCTTTCACCGGTGACTGCCAACAAGTTTTTTCAAGGATTCACAAATAATGAGTTCACTGGAATTTTACAAGATTAAATGCAAAAGGTCACGTTATGAAATTGGCAAGATGTAGAGGTCGAGTCAACTTTGCAAAATACTATTCAAAAGAAGTATTGAAAAATATTGTACAAGACTATAAAAATGTTTCAAAGATTTTTATACTCCCTTTCAATTTTTTTTAAAAAAAACTTTCATTTTGCTTTCTCTACAGAATTAGGTCATTCCGAATGAACATTCTCAAAAAGAAAGTATGAAGGATTTGTGCGAGTGTGTGTGTGTGGGTAGGGGTGGATATGTAGAAATCACATTATGGCTGAAGGAAGCTTTCAGCCAATGAGAAAAATGACACGGCTGCCAATCACGCGGTTACTACAAGCACTGAAACAAATAATCCTGTCTCACAAAATCATATGTCATACCCTTGAATGATGATTGTCTTTTCCCACTACGGTTTCCTCCGGTTCTTTCATGCGTCTCCACATCTTGTCCTCTTCCCTCCGTCTTCCACACACAGACACACACACACTATTTCCTCCTATTTCCACCTTCAACTCAATCCTCTGAGACCACTAGGATCCCATCACCATCACCGCAAGTCACTTCCTTCCCCTCAACCTCCCCCACTCCCCTTCCCCTCCTTGTCACAAGCTTAGAGTCCTCAAAACTGTGACACACACAAACATCACACACACACAGTCTGGGAAAAAATACAACAAACTGGAAGGCGAGCAAAGTAAGACCGTTGCTCCACTTTATTTAACAGCCAGTCCATATAATAGTTCATATTATATGGACCACGCTGTACACACACACTCGGAGAGTGAAAGAGAAAGTAAAAGAGAGAGGGAAGGAGAAAGCGGCTGCCACACTCTTATACTTCCTTGTAGTGTGGGGTGTGTGATGTGATGTGTGCCAGACTGTCAGAGCCTCCCTGTGGTTTTATGTTTTTTTTATTTCTCACATTTATTTCTTCGCCACTAATCCTTCTCTCTATCGAATACTTCATCTCGTACGATAAGCTAATAGTGAACAGATCCTTTATCTAATAAAATTTTCTTTTTTCATTGCCCCACACTCGCTTTCTCCCTCTCTCTCTCTCTCTATCTGTGAGCGAGAGAGTGTGTGTTTATATAGCAAAGTCCATACTTTGCTATATAATGCATTTCTTTGTTTGATGGTTGTAAAACTTGTCCATCCTCCAGTCTAGTAATACCCATTTTTTATCCCTACTTTCTTCAATAATCACAAATTCAAACTCTATTACCAGAGTCGGAGTTTTGGAATCGTACAGAAAAAAAACGTCAGTGCAATTTTCACACTCTCACCTACCACTTCACACCCACCCACCCACAATCTTCATTACTTGGAGGAGGAGATAGTGGGCGGGTAAACAGCTGGGAGAAAGTAATGCCAATTTATCTCGGATATTTGTCCCTTCAGAATATTTCTGCCCACAGTGGAATCCTTTCCACATAATTTTTATTAATGATTGCTGATCTAATAATTGAAATACTCTGATGTATGATTAAATAAGATGATTACACTAATCATCTTATTTAAATTTAGTACTAATTACTTTTACTTTGCGGTCTCGACATGTCTATTGAATTTTCGAACGCTTTTTTTGGAAAATCATGTTGGAACGTACGTGGGCTTCAGCCTATGCTTTTCCCTTGGTAGTCTTCCTACATACAATCCCGATATAGCATAAACTAAATTGTTGATTCTATTGGATTCTGAGAAAAATGCTTCAAGAGTGTTTGTGAAACACCCGAGTGTAATTACTTTTGAATAAATTGTTCCTCATCCCGGATTCTCATCTAAAAGCAAATTTCATGAAAGGTGTAGTTTGATTAGATATGTTAAGTGGATGTATGGGAAAATTTTATTTACAAAACACTTTGAGTTGTGCAGGCAGCACAATTTGTGACATATTTCCGCTACAAAAAATTGGTGAAACAAGTTTTGATGAGGACTGTGACTCGGAGTCCGACCGGCCATCCAAAAAATTAGAAGATCAATAAAAAATTGCGAGGACACTTCTGGGAAACTTTGAATGTTTGTACATTTCCCGGAAAAGTGCATTTGGGAGTGAAAACTACATACACTGCTTACTGGAAACAAGAGAAAGAGGGAGGGAGAGAAAGCATCAAAAGTTAAGTATAAGCAGCAGTTAGAATTGTGGAGAGGGAGAGAAAGGTGGGTAAAAAATAGAAGAGATTATAAAGGCTGACTGTGTGAGAGGCACATTCTCCATCCCATTTCATGGCAATCAGCTGTGGTCATTATAAAGTTGAAATGGTTAGCTCAAGAAATAGTATAAGTCCTGGATATGCTCTTGAGAATAAAGTCATCACGCACACTTAGCCACTTTATCCTGTTGTAATGTGGGAATTCAGGAAAAGATATTCAAATACTGACTATGAACCATATGTAAAAGTATACTTCAGAGAGAGAGAGAGAGGGAGAAAGCCGTCGCAACCGTTAAGAAGAAGAGAAAGTGAAAGTATGTATGTGTGTGCATTTCACGAGCTGTTACCATCATCCATAGTTGTCGTCTTCAAGTGCATTTCCTGTTCGTTCTTAGTCCTCCGTCTTCTCCATCTTTCCTCATCCCTGTCTTCATCTTGAGTATTAAGGCACATCACATTTGATAGAAATTGCTATGCCATCCTCTTTTGCACCGGATGGGGAAAGGAGTAAATGAAATTTTGTTTGTTTGTAACCGGATGGTCGACATTGCGTTCTGACTGCCTCCTCCTCCTCCTCCTCCTCCTCCTCCTCCTC
>WJFB01001464.1:0-31015 GCA_009870185.1 Pygmarrhopalites habei | reverse complement strand
TAGAGGGTAGACATCCTCGTTACTTTGGTAGGGCTTTACGTTGGTGTTTGGCGCCAAAACCCAAAAATTCCACCTCGGCACTTACTTTTGGGCCAAATGCAACCACTTTACCCAAAATTCGGCCAATTTCAAAATACCCGCATTTTTTCTTGCTGGACCGCCAGATTTTTATTCTTTTGCATTTCTTTTCTAACTTCTACAATTTTATTAAATCTCCCGCCCAATTTCAAATCCTTGATTAATCCATGTATTTACCGTAAACAGTCAAATGAATGCGAAAGTCCAGGTGTGAGATAGAATTATTGACCCGACACAAATAGTCACCAGAGTCACCCGGCTCTACCGAGGTCAACAGAATGGGTCCCCCATTTCCCATCAAACTGGAGGATGACCTCCCTCGACCACCGACTACCAATTCACTTACCACTCCATCTCTTTCCCGGAACCAACTATGAATAAAAATAGCACAATTTTTCAAGTCTTTTTTTTAAAAAGAAATTATAGGGAGTTCTGCCTTATAATTTCAAAAATGGGTTCTCTTCATCATCATCGACATTTTAGGTACTAATTTCAAAAATGATGGTTGTCCTGCTCCTCATTGACTTGATTAGTCGGAGAAGCAGAAGCGGGGAGAACAGGTGGATTTGAAGGAAAACCATCCGTGAAAAAATGATGCGGAACAAAGGTACTGTATAATTTGAGGAGGATTTGGAGGAGTATACGTAAAGGTAGAGAGGATGGCTGAAGATGAATAAAGTAATTCAGGGATAATTTGTAAGTCAAGAGGTTGACATGAAGGCACATGAAGGGAGGAATGAGAAATGAGGGGAAAAAATTCTTCTGCTCTACTTGAATTTCTCCTATAGAATCAGGAGAAGAAGTAGAGGAGGAGGAGGAGGAACAAGTCTTGGTTTGGGAGGAAGAAGGATGGAAGAATTCCAAATCTCTTTGTACTTCCCTTCTCTATCTCTGGCTCTTCCTTCTCCTCCTCCTCCTCTGGAATATTTGATTAGGCCAAAGTAAAATTGAAATTCTTTCTTTTCCTCGGCACATCAGGGCGTATCATGTCATGTCCTTCTTTACATTTAAATATCATATTCTTACAATCATCTTGCTAGACTGCATCCTCCTCCTCCTCTTCCTCTCCTACAACGAAGGAAAGAAACGGGAAATCCCAAAATTCCCTGACTCAGTCATTCCATTAGAAGGAGCAATATGTGCGTGTGTCTGTGTGTGTGTGTCTGTATGGGAGTTGCATGCTTTCAAAAATTTCCATTTTTGCTAGAAAAGACGCTTACAAAAAACATTTTTTAGGATAGGGCGAGCGGAAAAGGTGGAAAGCTTTTCAAAAAAAATTTATTTTAACTACAATCAGAGTCACGTGTGCATACACACGTGTGCGTGTGTGATGATGACTAAGGGAAAAGAAGGGGAGAAAGCCCCGTACCGTAGATATTATTTTAAAATGAGTGGAATTTCTTTGAAAAAAGGTTTCCGGATTTTTACATACTTTGAGTGAAAGTTGTTTTTAAAAAAAGAAAAGATTGAGTGAAAGGTTCTATTATCCTGGGGCACTTTACGTGTTTTGTGTATCAAGTTTTACGGTATGCTATCAATTTAGCTAAGCATAATGCATAATGAGGGTGAATGATAAAATCTTTGCTAAAGTACAAAAGTGTGTGGTTCATGATAAAAAGAGTAAACACAAAATTTGTAATTGGATCCAAACAAACTGCAGATTTTGCTCTAATTGGCCCTCAAATGTTATTCCTAATTATGTCTCAATCATCCCGTCACACATACACACACAAACGAACTTTAGTAAAAGAAAAAAGTTGATTTTCCCTACAATTTTATACATGACAGTCAATTGGTATTTCCCTTGACAAATCCTTATGTAAAATTTAACTTCAACGCCACTCAATTCAAAATTCCAACCGACTTCCTTTTCTTCCATGTGTGCTCCTCAACTGCTTCGGATTTCGTGATCGGCGTGGAAGTACAACAATTTAATTTTTTAACATTCCGTGCTCGCTAATGATGCCTACGTTTGCGAAATTTTTCAAAATTAGTCCGTTATTTTAATTTTAATTCTAATCCCATCCAGACAGTAAATAATTACTTTCTCTCTAATTATTTTTTAGCATTACAATCATCTCATAAACTGCTTTTACTAATTTACAAATTTGTAATTAAAATGAAAAATATTTTCCCATGACCTCCTCTCTCTTTTTTAGAAAAAGAAGGATTTTTCAAAAAAGGGCAAAAGGAAATGGATGAAGGGAAATGAACGGAGGAGGGATAGGGATAAATAAATAGGTTGAGATAATTAAAGGGATGTGAGAAGGGAGGAATCTCATTAAGAGGGGAGGAGGATCGAAGATTTGATTTATGAGGAGCATAAGCAGGGAGTGTTTAATGTGCCCTCCCGCACAACATATGTACTATACATGGGAGGAGGAGAAGGAGGAGGATGGAGTAAAGTGAGAGTTTAATCAAGTCCCGGCAACTGAACAAATGAAAATGAAGATTAATCGGATCATTAGGGCAGCCCACCATTTACTCTCTAACTCTGCTTTTCGGGAGTTTGGGGGGCAAGAGTGAATAAACTAAAAAGTGTCTTTTATACTCACGTGTACACTGGCGGAGGCTGGCCATGCCCCAAACAAGGCAAGTAGACATCATCACCCGCATTCCCTCTCAAAAGCAGTACTCCTCCGCTACCCTTGGACGACCCTTGTCCCTTGTCACCGGAAGTCAATGGCTCCACACCCGACGGATCCAACTCTGTGTAATTTTAAAAAAATTTATTTATTCTAGTATCAACCAACTTTCTCTCGGACTTTCTCCTTCTCTTTTCTTAGGACCCGAGTTTTCCCTCGGCCAGGGAATCATTCCCACAGACACACACACACACAGGACACAGACACGTAGGGAGGGAGGAGGAAAGAGACAGTAGTACAACTCTCCGTGGTAAAGTCCAATTAGAAGAAACAGGCTGTAAATCCTGTCCACCCGTCACTTCCCTCTTAATTAACTTTGTGTGTGTGTCTCAAATAAACTTTTAACTTTCTCCCTCCTTTCTTGTCTCCCTGCTTGTGTGTGTGTGGTTCATTCATGGAAATAGGACAATGGGAACAAAGTGCAAATTTTCCAGAGTGAAAATTGAAAAGAATGAAAGCGTCTTGAGGAAGAGGGGAGGAGGAGAAAATATTTGAATTTATATTCATGACGTAGAGAAAGAGAGAGATGGAATGGGAAAGAAAGTTTTTAAATGTACAAATTCAGGTCAATATTTTTAGTGAGCTCAAGGGAGAATATTTTTTGGAATATTTAGCACAGAGAAATCCTCTCTACCTATTCCCCTTTTCCTGGGGAATGCTTTTTAAGAGAGGGGAAGGTATTTTTTTTGGCCAGTCGCTTTTGGCCCTCCCTCAGAGGACCAATAAATCCTGATCTGAACCTCTCCTTGTCACAACTTTCTTTTCGGGGAGAATAGGGAGGTGGAAATTCATAATAAATAAAAATGAACCATTTCCCACTTTTCGAATACAGCTGCTTGTGTACTGGTACTGTGCCGCAGTGTGTGTGTGTGTGTCTGTGTGAAGGTTTTGAGGGATGGTTGTCCGGGGTTTTTATGAGGATTTATGGGGCAGGAGCATTTTGCGAAACATTATTCGGTACTTTAGATATGACGTTTCTCACATCGCTTGTGTGTGTGTGTGCCCGTGTTTTATTACAGGGATTGGGGAGAAAAGATAGAAAATATTTTTATTTGTACCGCGGACGATGATCTTGGAGATGGGACTGGTCTGAGCTTGGTTCGTCAGTTTGAAGGAAGTACGGCAGGAGAAAGTTTTGAAACCGTCTGCTGCATCCACATTGAACACGTACAAATCTCCGTTGGGGAGCATCAGGTATTTTCCTGTCAAATCCAATCCCAAATTATGCTTCATTTTAAAAACTATTGTTTTTCGGGAGGAGGAGGGAGGAGAGTTGATTAGAAAAGTGAAAATTCCAATTAAAACATGATTTGCAAGACAATGCGTAGACTTTCTCCATGAAAACGTGGAGAACAAAAGGAGAAAGTTGGGGGAAGGAAAACGCCAAAGGATTTTTGATTACAATTTCTAGTATTTTTAAAAAAAGTTAACTACTTTAAAAAAAAATTGGAAATTGGGATTTTATTTTTCGAAAAATATGTAAAGTGAAAGTACGGACCTGTTTGGAAGTTGGGATAAATGTTGACGGAGCCGTCTTGAACCTGCCTCGTGTTCCCCAAGTCTCTGACACACAACAACAAATAATTAATACTCTAATTAGCTTGGAATGAGGTGTGTGTGTGTACTTGAGCTTAATGTGTACACAAAGGATAGGGATTGTTATTGAGGAATGGAATTTAAATATTATTTTGTCTAACTAAACACCATACAAATAATTATCTGAGAGAACTGTCATTGTACGAGAATGTGTGTGATATCACGTATATTCAATATATTATATTATAATTATAATTATATTATATTATCGTTATTATTATATTATATTATTATTATTATATTATAGTATTATTATTATATTATATTATTATTATTATATTATATTATTGTTATTATTATATTATACTATTTTAGCCTCATCATCAATGGATGATGACCAAGTTGATAGTTTATCAGATAAAAAAAAATGTTGGACGACGTCATCCACAACGAAGCCTTTCCTCAGTTAAAAGTTGACAATTTTTCATAATTTATATGATATTTGATAAAAATATTATTAAGACTCTACTTTACAACTGTTCTATCCTCCTTTTTGTGTGTATGAGTTCATCGATTTTGCCTCGTTCAAATCCAACTGGCCTCCCTGAGGAAGGTTGACATGAACTGTAGAACTGGAGGAAATTCAGTAATCTGTAGTTAAAAAATTGAATGCTCAAGATTACAGATTTAACATCCCTGCACAATCTCTACTAAATAGTTGAAAAACTTGACAGGTCAGGTCAACATGATTGGATGTCCTTCTGGGGAACGGACACTCTCCTACTCAGTCATCGAGCCGGAAAAACAGAACAAGAAATTACAATCTGGGAATTCTTGTTACAACAATGTCGTCATTTACAGAAATGTGAAGGCAAATATTTAACTCGTAACAAAATCTTGTATTAATTAAATTTAATCCCCTTTAAAGTAGATATTAATTATTATTTTTGTACATTTCCAATGTCAAGTACAGTGGTCCATTAACCAGGTAAGAACAATGATTATTAAATAAATATGATTAAATAGGGCATGTACAATTAATATATGTATGAGTATAAAATTAATCACTCCTTGGCCCAAAGAGCACTACTAATACTTATAGTGCTGTTGGCCGCTGCTGCTAGTGCCTAAGCTATGTCCTCTGAAGTGCGTGCCGTTAGCGCCTTCATAAAGTTTAAAAATTCGTCCGAACGAATTTTTATTTAGCTAAATAAATTTGTGTTTTACTGTGTCATAAGCGAGTTGTCACACTAAAAAAAGTTATTAGTGAGTGAGCCATTTATCATGGCATTAAGTAGAAAGGGAAAAATAAGAGTCAAAGTACTTCAAAATAACCTAGTCGGGACCGGCTTTTCAAGTGAAGATCTTCCACTCTTACCAACAGGTAATCGCATTTTCACCCTTTTGTTTTCCACTCTTTCTTCTGGGTTTTTTGATGAAGTATTTATGTGTGTGTGTGTATTGTTGTACATAGATGATGATGAGGAAAATTCTCGTACGGAGTCTGGTTTTCTTGATGAGACTAGCAGACCATCATCATCACAGAGTTTGCTCAATATTGACGAGTTTAAAGGAAATAGGGACTTTCTTCTTCCACCTAATCCAGATGAAGAGTACCCTGACTGGATTTCTCATATGAAAAGTATGCTGGACACAGAAGAAAGAGTAAGTTTTCAATTGTAATAATAGTACTACAACTTATATACCTACATATATTCATCCTTATTTTCTATTTTGTTGAGTAGTAGTACTAAATATCAAACGTTAATTTTGTTTTTCTAATAGGAGTCGGCAATTAAAGTTACCAGAATGCTCCTTCGTGATTTACATTGGATGCTTCAAGACGTAGACTCTTCAAAATTGACCGATTTACTACAAATTTCAAACGACAAATTGTCCATCAATTTTACAAGTCATGAGCCAGTGTACTGACTACTTGGAGGATTTTGCTGATGTTGGAACTAGTGTGAATGGAGAAGAGACAAGACAAGCTGACGAAATATCGTTCAATGATTTCCAACCCCTTCGTTCATCATCACCCGTCCCAAAGAAGAAAAGTAAGAAGCGTCGTAAACGTAAATCAAGACAGACTGAAAATCTGCATGATGATGGACCCAGTGCTCCAAAAGTAAGGAAGAAGCAAAAGAGTAAGGATAATGTTGTTGATGGGGAGACCAATGTGCCTTACTCTGCCCTTAATTACATGGCTCTCAAAAATATTCGAGGAGAAAAAGTATGGGCAAATGATATTACCAAATTTGTACAGTGAGTATATTATTTAATATTGTACTATGGTACCTGTATTCATTGTGTAATATATACAGATCTAATTAATGTATTTCGATTTGTTGCAGATATTACTTTACAATAGGCAACAGCCACTCTGTGTTCAATGCCCTATCTACATCAAGACGATCGGTTACGTACATAGGTACTGATAGTGATGTTGACGGTGTGAAGGGGAAACAATACTACCTAACAGGGATTCCGTCCAAGTTGGAAAAATGGAAAAAGATAATTCCCACTAAAATGAAAAACCCGGGTGAGATATTATAATTTTTTCTATTGGTTTTAAAAAAATTTCCATAAACCAGGCATGTATTTATAAAACTTGTTTTATGTACAGGTGATTATATTAAATTACTAAATGGAGAGATCCCGTGTTCATTCGATATGGATGGCAATATTATATTAGATGAAGAAGAGGATAATGATGTAAGTACTTCTGGTCATTTGTTTTTGTTACATTTCATTTTCTCTCTCTCTCTCTCTCTCTCACAATTTCTTTGTCTGACAATACATTTTTCTTTGTAGCTTCCTGTCCATTCAGGGACTGATTATGACTTGGCAGAAGTCATGGAAGAATTGAAAAAAACAATAGACTCTCTACCTATGCCCTCCAAATCTTACTTAAGTAAGTCAGTAATTATACATATACCAATAAACAGATACAGTAACACGTAAGATATGTATGTTTTATCGTCGAATTTTTTAGGAAGACGTACCCTGACTTGGCTGGGAATGATTCGAAGAAGATGCGGAAGAGGCTGTTGCAAAAAATCCGAACACGTCCGTGGTTTGTGCATGGAGAAAAAGTTCCTTCAATTAAAAGTTGGTTCTACTCAGTTGATGACCACCGAAAAGGGCTACCTCTTCTAACTACTCCAGATTTGCCACTAGAAGTCCGTCAAATAATTGAAAGAGGATCAGAACTTGGAACAATGAATATCCCTGATGGCAAAAGTTGGTATTTCTTTGAACTGGATAAAGATCAGAAAGAAGTTTTGGACGAAAATGTTGAGGATACAAACATGACAATTCATGCTCGTCTAGTTGATTCTCCTGGTATAATTATTTTAAACTTATACATATGAGTGTTTTTTTGATTGACCTTCACTGACATTTTTAATAATTCTGTTATATTGTGTATAGGAAAGTACAAAATTTTTTTGTCTTGGTGGCGACGTGCTAAGTCTAATGGTCAAATAAAATTCAAATATAATGTGGGTACAAGTCACCAAAGTCATGTCACCGCTGGACATGCAAAAAACATGTCCAATGTAGAAGCTGCAAAACGTGCAGATTCCCTCGGACCTGGAGAGGCTCCTAAGGTGGTTTCATGTACTGGCCCGAAGAAAGTAGAAGATGGAGGATTTGATTCTGACGACGATGATGATGATGACGATATGAAGAAAGACAATATGGAAGAGAATGATGACAAGTACGATCTTGTAAGTCAAAATTGTTAACCTAGTGTTTCTATCATGCCTCGTCACTTTATGCATCATCATTTTACGGTCTTTTCATTTTTGTCTCATTGTTTTCAGTTTGGAGACAAATATATGACAGAATTTTGGTGGGCACTTGGTCTTTTCTCTTGTTCCAATAATCGAGTTGCATGGAGAACTAAATTTTTACTACGATCAATGATTCAGAATATTGGAGTCGGTGCTGGGTATTATCAGAATTTTATAGACTTGGTCATAAACATCCTCATGCAGCTCCCCTTACCCAGGAATCCCAACTTTCACCGTCCTCAATGTGTTACTATTATTTGAAGTTAAATATGTACTTTAAAGCAGTATTTGATGCAATTTAAACGTTTCTTTTCCTTATACTTTAAAATAATACGACAATAATAAAATTGTCATTGATTTATGAAAACTTAAAGTTGTCCCCTTTTTGACTTGTCACACAATTGTCGACTAACCCCCGAATTCTAGTCTGCAATTGAGTTGAATTACTTAGTTACAACTTAGTTGAAATATCTTAGTTAAAACTTACTTAGGGTCTTGAACCCAGGACGTGACCGTCACAAAGTCTTGTAAATCTTCAGGCACTGAGCAGCTGTACATTCATTTTAATGGGGGTGGGAAATCCAACAAATTAATTAAAAATGGACGGAGCTTCATAATAATAATAATTTGTTGAATTAATAATAGTGCGGTGGACTCACCGTAACCGAGCTATGTTTCCCCTAAGGACCATCACATCATTGTTCTCTATCTCGCTCTCTCTCTCCAGCACTGCATCATCATCAACATCAAAATTCCTTTAGTTATCCACACACAAACACACACACACACTTTCTCTCTCTCTCTGGCCCCCCCTTAATCACACTTAATTACCCACCACACACAAAAAAGGATTATCCTTCCCAGTGCATCCTAATTTGACAGGGAACAAGACCCTTCACACCTTCATAAATTAACCGAAGACACACACACACAGACTCCACAATCTTGACCTATTTAGCTCTCCGAACCGAGAGAAAGAATCCTTGCAAATTTGAGTCATCCTCACTTAACTGTGTCACGTGAATTGAGCATCAAAGCGTATCTCTTAATTATTTTGCAAAAAAAGCTGAATGGCCATTCCAAGTAAAAGTGAATCAAATTTTTACTCCATGTAATTTAAATATTCCTGCCCCGAAAAAATCACCATTGAATGAGGACTGTCACGTGACTATTTGCTTAATAATAGTAATGAAAGTAATCTCAATTCAATTATTAGTTTTTTCTTTTGAGCTATTTTTTCATTATTTTCTGTACTTTCCCCACGGCTTTCTCTATTGCTTTCTCCAAATTATTAGTCCTTCTGACCATATTTCAGATAAAACAAAATTGTAGGGTTGACATAATCTCAATTAAATTCCAGAGAAATTGATTTCCCTAAAAACGCCCTCACAAAATTCCAGAGAAATTGATTTCCCTAAAAACGCCCTCACAAAATTCCCTTTGCTTTCTCCTCAGTGGAATGAAAGGGTAAAAAATCTTTACTAAGGATATTCAATAGAGAGAGAAAGTAGAGTGTGTAATTTTGAAGGACAGTTAGAGAAAGCGGGAAATTACCCTCAGCCCAGGGTCGAACATGGATGGGAGGACTGATGATGGAACCCACGACGTTGGTCGCTTTACATCGGTAGTTGAGGGCATGGACTTGTGGCCGGAAATGCCAGTCGAATGGTTTCAACACTAAATTCCCTTCTTCGTCCACCTGCATCAAATCCACCAAAAATATCACCAATTAGTCAACCCATTTTCGCACAACCCACACGCAGTAGTACTAACAATTTGCAATTATATCCCTCTTGGTTCGCGTGAGAGTCGGGCTAAATTGCTAAATGCATCTATTCTATTCAATTTAAATCTTCCTCTCTCCCGGGTTAATGACCCCATTAATCTCTCTCCCAGATAACACTACATTCTCATACAAAGAGAGAAAAGGGTGGTCCATGGACACGGGGATGTCGTGACCTCATCAAATAATTCACACACACACATGTAGGTACAGTACGCTATGCAGTATGTAGGGTTTCCCCCACCCGAAACCAACTTTCTCCAAGTTCAAGAGTAAAAAAAATAGGAGGGAGAGAAAGAAAAGCCCGGGATTTGAAGAAAAAAAATGAAAATATTGAATGGAGGAAGGGACAATGGGCTAAAAGAAAAAGAGAAAGCAGGGAGAGAGAAAGTGAAGGATTTTTTTGGAATAGGCAGTCCTTCCATCACGAGATTCATCACGATGCCCACCCATGAAGCAGACTTTTCTCTAAGGTTTCTCTCTCCTTTCTTCCCTTTCACCTCCTGTCATTATGGCTATAGGCCAGTCTTCCTCATTTCTCCGTCCGTTTTTTCCATTCTTCTCTTTACTTCCTTTTTTTATTTCTTTTTTTGCTTTCCTCAAATTTCTCCGCTTTCTCTCCCTCTTTCTCTGCTATGCTGTGTGTGTGTGTGTCGGATGGATGTGGATGTGTGTGTGTGTGGAGAAAGAGTTGTATAAACAGCAGGTACTTTTCTTTGCTCTCTCCGGCTTTCCCCCTGCTTTCACGGGCTCTCGGGTGGTTTTGTTGTGTGTGGATATCTGTGTATGTGGACTATGTGCATGGTGTGTGTGTGTGGAGAGAGAAAGAGAAAGAGAGGAATTAGGGTTAGGTGGGCCATTACTTGGAGAAAATCTTTTTCTTTTCCTCCCCATTTCTGAGCATATTGCCTCGGACACTTTCTCCCGCCTTTCCTTTCTTCAAGGGGAAGGACGGACGACTGGAGAAGGAGGAGGAGGAGAAAGAGGGGAGAGTCGTATTTTTTAGTGGGGAGCTGTAACCGGGGAAATGAGGCAAACTTTGAGATAGGAAACGATGAGCCCGGGTTTTAAGGAGGGGACTGTCTTATCCTTCAAGGGTAATTGTGGTGAAAAAATTACGGAGGGACGGAACAAGACCAAAAGATGAGGACAACAGCCGGAAAGGGTAATCAAGTTTTGGAATAGGGAAATTTTGAAGCATCTTTTCAAACGAGGATTTTTAAAGAAGGTTCTGAATTGTTTTAAAAAAAACTTGAGGAAATTTCAAATTATTAGTTTAAAAAATTAATTTCTTAAATAGTTGGACATCTAAGACCTCCATCAGGATCAGAAGAACCCTTGTAAATCTAAATGGATATTTCCCCTGAAGTACAAGTCTCAACTGTGGCCCAACTTCTGAAAATACTGCCCTTTTTGGCTCTGAATTCATGCAAGTGGCGTCGATGTCTTACAAGATTCTCAACTTTTAATTTTTTTTATTTCTCCGATTTTTTAGATTCTGAAAGATGTCCAATTGCAATCCTTTTTACAATGTACCCTAAAAATCAAAAACTCTCCGTTTAGTACTTTTCCACTTCCTGCAAACACACGCTTTCTCTCTTGAATATAAACAAGATAAAAAGAGTACAATTCCTTTTCCCTTTTCCTCCTCTGTTACTTTCTCTCCATAATTTTCTTCACGCCATCCTTTTTTCAACACCCACCCACTCACTCCCTCAAAATAAATCCTTTGCCTTCAACTTTTCCCCTCCCTACAAAAGAAGAGAGACAGAATGGACTCTGACCCCATTTCATTCTGCCCTGATCATACACAATAATTTTTTTTTGTTCGATATTGTTGACCAAACAATTTTCGTCCTCTTCTCCTTTCTCTCGCTCTCTCTCTCGTGTGCAAACACTCCTATTTAATTTTCTCTCTTTCTCCTCTCTCCCCTACTAATTGAAATGCATGTAGCCTCCTACATTTTTCCTTTTTCCTCTCTTCCTCTTCTTTCTCTGTTTTATGATGAAGAGGAATATTGCCTGCTCTCCAAAAATGTTTGCACAATTCCCAAAAAACCCGGGCACCCCCAATAGAACCCCTATTCCCCTTTCTCTTTTACTTTCTCCTCTTTTGTACAATACAGCGTTTGCCTAGGAGAGAGAGAAAGAGAGAGAGAGAGAGTAAATGGAAAATTTGTAACTTGTCCAAATAAAATGAAGGTCTCAAGAACCTCCCTGCTTTCTCTCTCTGGTTCGTTGACTTGGCTACTCACCTGGATGCTTCATAAAACACATAAGACAAACCCCCCCTTCCCTTTCACTCCCTTTTTATATTCCCTCCCTAGGGCTAAAGCCTCCGAAAAAAGCTCCTTTTTTTAACCCCCCCCCCCCCCTACCCCCCCCCCCCCAGAAAACACCAGTCTTTTCTCTTTCGCTTTCTCTTTTGGAAAAAAGTCGATGAACAAGCACACACAAAGTAAAGAGATTTTTTTATTGACTCACTTCACGAACGGCCGTCGTCAGATTATTGAGTGGCAGGAAGGAAGAAAAATCTTTTGAATCCTTCATTTTCCCGCCATCTCCTTCTAGGGTTGAGAGCCATTGGATGTGAGGCTTTGGTTGACCCTGGCTGACCCGACAAGTTAATTTCCCACCTGTCCCACTACTATAGGAGTAGGTTGAAGGCCAGTCGTCCAAAAATCGGGGACCTACAGCTTCCTCGAATGAAGTACCCCCAACTGGAAAAAAGGAAAAAAGAGAAAAAAATGGATTTTACAATCAACACGCGGAATCAGCGGGCATTTTGTGAGGAGGAGGAGGGCATGATCGACGGTCGTTAGGATGATGACAAGAGCAGAGGCCATGATGAGTAGCCCATTTATTTCGTCTCCATGTATATTATACGTGTGTGTGTGGGTGTGTGTGTGCGTGTGTGTGGGGTTCGGATGATGTTGCGATGGCAATTCACTTTCGGGTCAGACTGACGTTCATTCATGGGGAAAAGCGGGGAGCAACACAAAATGACATATCGAGACTGTCAAGAGCAGCTGTTGGGAAGGAGAGAGAGAGAGAGGAGAAGGGATGTGGAAAGTGTGTCATGTAGCAACGAGTCGGTCATAACCCGGGTAACAGAGAAAGGAGGGAGAGAGGGAGGGAGAAAGAGTGAGTAGTCCTCTACACTGTCACGTCATGTTGACCATGGTAATTTCCGTAGACACAAAGACCAAGGGAAAGAAATGGAGAGAAAGTTTTCCTAAAGTTTTCACTTCACTTTCTCCATCATGATGAGATGGAGGCTCATGAGAAAGAGAAAGGATGAGCTTTAAATTTTTTTTATGTGAAGGGCTGTGGAGTCTCATTGAAAATGGAGGAGGGATGAGGGCTTGTCAAGCTTCAAGTTTGACAATGATCTGGGTGGACAGGAGGGAAGAGTCAACATCAATCGTGAGTGATTGAATGAGGTGGAATTTAATTGGAATTGAAAAGAGGGGATGTTTCATTGACCACCTCTCATTATCTTCTCTGCTCATGCAAATTTCAATTTTGGGGTGCGTGTGCCTTTTATACTGGTACCTCGTACTGGAGGCTTCGCTTGTCTCTCATGAGGGAATAGTCTTTACTTTCTGGGAATTACATTCGAATGTTCGCGCTGCATATTTATGTGTGGAGATCGGTTCAAAGATCCTCAAAGAGAAAACTTGAACTTTGACACGGTAATCTTTTCTATAGAATTAACCTTGGGTGAAAAATCTAACCGGGTGGCGAATCCTCCTGCAGCGTTGATAATAACGCCTGGCGTCGAAGTTGCTCAATTTTTCCACAATTTTTTTAACTGTTTTAAAAAAAGTTTTGTACTGAATTCCCACTCGCCGAAAAATTCCCGCAAATTTTGGCCCTTAAAAATGACTCCGAAAAATTATTCCAGCCATACAGAATACGCACAGTGCGTGCGTGCGTGTCTCCCTCGTGAGTTTGGGTGGAACAGGCGAGGCGGGATAAAAAGAGAATTTTGTTGATTGTCCTGGATAAGCTGTGAGCCTCCCTTCCCTTTTCTCCATACAAAATTCTGTTTATTCGGAATCCTGGATTCACTACTGTGTGTGTGTGTGTGTGCCAGTCTGGAATATTGCATCCTCCTCCCTTCCTCTCCTGACTTTAGAGTCGAGTGGAGAAGATGATGAATTTTATTTGGCTGGGGGTCCTTCCATTGAATTGCTTATGGCTAATAATGCACGGGAAAATGAGCGTCTCTCTCTCTTCCTGCCTTTCCTCCATTCTCCGCTTTTTTTGGCAGCGGCCATGACGATACCCATGAAAAAGATGAAAATACAGAAAAGGGGGAGGGAGGGCTGTCAATGGAGAAGATCAGGGCAATTGTGAAAAAAAGTGGCAGACACACACAGCACACACAGAGAGAGAGAGAGAGTGGGAATTGGCATTTTGGGATAGAGATGTGATGAACCAGGAGGAAATTTTTTTTCCCTCCTTCCCTCCGCGAAAAAAACCGGGAGAGGAAGAGAAGGTGCGGCGGGCGGCGGATGTGCTGTATGTGTCATATATATATATATGGACCACCTCCATATGGTGCAGGCTGTGTTTGATCCAGGGTAGTGCATATCAAATGAAGATTATTTGGGGAGCTTGACAGTCACATTTATCTCTCTCTCTCTCTCTCTCTCTCTCCTTCGCCCTTTTTTGTGAGAGAAAAATAGAGAGCAGTCGATTCCGTCATCTTTCCCCATCGTTCCCACCTTACACACACACACACACGTAGGAGGAGGCGAGCACACACACAGACATACACAGGGAGTAGGAACCTCATCTCCTGTGTATTATAGGGTTGGGCGTCGATTGCCACGGGAAAGAGTTTGGTAGACTCAAATGACGCTTTTTTTAAACGATCATTTTTATTGATTTCCATTTCCACTAGACACAAATGAGGACCCCAATTCCGGACGACTTTCCCTATCTTCCCTTGTACGAGGCAGGCAGGCGAGCACACACGCACGATCCCACTTTCTGTGGCATGTCGTACATTTTTATGCAAAAAAAGAACTTCCATATTTTAATGTTTTGCAAAAAATGAGCCGAAACTCTTAACTACGACGCAAAACTTCTATTCACTGCGAAAGAGAGCGATAAAAAAGAGGAAAAGGGAATGGAAAAATTTGCAAGTGGTGTAGCTTCGCTCCACTAGGCACAACTTTGCACAACCATAAAGTTAATTGTACGTCAGATTTTCTGATGGTTAACCAATTACAAAGGGAAAGTTTGAAACTCTTTGAATGGCTAATTTAATTTATTTTTTTTCCAAATATTTTTTTTTCACAAAATTGTGATTGTTAATCGATTCTTGTTGTTGGAAGATAACTGAATTTGGTTGATGGCGGGAGAAATCAGGTGGTCTGAAATACATAGTGAAAGCCTTGTCCCTCCTCCATGCCCTAAATGTCAATTATGTAGACAATAATATTTGCTCAGGGTTCCCCCACACCGCAGCTGGCAACTACTTTCTCCCTGTTTCTTTTTCTGAATTGATTTTTAATTACGTCACCTCCAAAAAACACGGATTGACGTTGAGCTTGACTATCCCTGAGATTTTTCACCCGGTGTCTCCTCTCTCACGTGACCCAATTTATCCGCTTAGATTCAAAGTTGGAGGATGAGGGTTTGAAGTGGAGTATTGGCTATTTGGCTTGATGTTAATTTTGAGAGTGGTGGGTCTGGGGAAAATTGATGTGAAGGGTGTATAGTGGATCATTAAAAATAGAAGTGTGTCTGTCTGCCTTACGTGTGTGTGTGGAGAGAGTGTGTGAGAGTGTGTGTGTGTTTAATGGAAGCTTCGGCTGGAAATTGAAATTTGGGAATGGAATGGGCCGGAGATGGGAATTAAAGGAGGGAGAAACGAGGAATTTGGAGAGTGTGAGGCTGAGGCAAGGGTCGGTTGTGAAGGGCTGGAAATGACAAGAGAGAGAGCGTGTGTGTGTGTGTGCGGAGTATGAGCCCACTTTTAAAATGAATTTCAAGAATGACATGAGGACTCTCCCCCTCTCACTGCACTCTGCTGTGTGTGTGTGTGTCTGGGTGAGAGTGTTGAAGTGCAGGGAAAGTGGAGAAAGGAGCATAAGGAAATTAGTAGGGGATGCTGCGCACACAGTGGACTACAGACACAGCATGTGCTAAACATTCCGGAAGATCTCCCTCTCTCCTTTTTTCCCACTGTCTCTTTTCCCCTATAGAAAATAGAGTGAAAGCGAGAGAGAGAGAAAGTGAGTGTGTGGAGGCCCCTTGTCGTCTCTGGTATAGATTTTTTTTCAACTACACTTGTAATTTGTTTCTCTCCATTCCTCCAGCCTCTTCACGCCGAATAGTCCGTGTCATGACAGCATGCTGTGTCGTTCACTCGTGTGTGTGTGTGCAACAGCCTCAGAAATTCATATTCCCGCCTTGAACACCAGCCCCTTCTCCCTTTAAAATCAATCCTTTTCATTTTAGACGAGAAAATAAGGCAAACACACGGACGGTGTAACTGTGTGCGGAGAGAGAGAGAGAAAGTAAAGACAATTTCGAGGGATTTCCTGATATTGAATCCCGTACCTGGTAGACAAACACACACGGAAGAGAAAGCGAGAAGGTGAAAGTAGGGTTTCAAAAAATATAATTAACACTTTTCACAACTTTTTGAGATGACATTTTTTTGGGAAGGGAAAAAATTGAAGATGAAAGTTAAAAGTTTTGAGTTTTTCCAGGAAGAAAGATAAATTATAAATTACAATTTAAGAGTGAGTTACAATTTTTTGGAAAAAACGATGGAAAGTTTTAAAATGTGTGGCGTCATTGGCAAAAAGTTTAAATTCAATTTTGTTAATTAAATTTCTTAGTAAAAAAATAGTAGAAAATAGGAAGGAAGCCTTTAAAAAATTAAAATTGATGTAAAATTAAAGTTGATTTGTTTCGAGTAAAATGTGTCAAACAATTGAAAAAATTTATTGCGAAAAGGTGTCAAAATTTTAAAGTCAAATGATTACGTGACAAGACAGGAGAAAGTAAAATTGGATTTATAGGTTTTTTCTTTAACCAAAATTGTATTTCTCCATTTGATGGACAAAGAAGAAAGTTGAAGAGAATAAATTTCAAAAAAAAATTGCTCAGTAGAAATGACAAAATATTCCCATATGATTGAAATCCTTATCACGTGGAGAAAGCGCTTCTCAGTATTCAGTAAGGAAAGTGTGGAAGAGATTTGGAAGAAATGTAATTAACAGATTTGAGTAAATAATGGCAAATGTGAGTTGTTTTCTCCCGCTTTCTCCATCACACACACTAGGATGTGGAGGGATTGAGGAGCAACAGCGACAGTTGACAGTTGTCTATTTTAACTTTTCTTTTTTTTGCAATTGCCAATTCTGAGAGTTTTCCCCTCCACCCTGACTGTGCGTGTGTGTGTGTGTTGGTGTTAGAGATGGCTGTGGGAAATGGGGAGTTCCTGTCAGGGTGAGTTGGCAAAAGTTGGGTTGACATGATAATAAATTTTTTTTTACTTTGTGCTCAAGCCTCCGTAAAATTCCCGACACCAACTTTCTCCCTTTGTCTCTCTCTCTCTCTTTCTCCATTCCATCCGAAGGGGTCCTTCCTTCTCTACGGAGACTTTAAACTTTGTCCCTGTCCCCGTCTGTGCTCCTGTATATATTAGTGTGTGTGTGGGTGCATACAAAAATTGTCAGACTGACAAAACTCTGGTCGACGACTTTCTCTCTCTCTCTATCTTGGCCACTCTGACCTGTCCAGACCAAATCAGACACACATAGACGCACACACACACAGAAGAAAGGGAGGGGGATTGTCACACCCGCCTACCCGCATGTGTTGACTTTAAAGAGCCGCCACAGCCAGACCCCCGTCAAGACAGCATACTAAGCCTCCTCCACCGCCTCCTCCTCCCTCTCTTTATATGAGGAGACAAGTTCGGAAGCTTGCAAGTCGCAATGCGTCTTGCTTGGCCAATCACTTTTCCTCTGTGAGTGATAGAGATAGAGAGACGCTCTTCACTTATCGTTAGCTTCCCTCATTTGGCTTTCACCACACTATCCTTCTCCTCCTCCCGGTTCTCGTGAACAGCCATGAAATTTACCAACTTTCACTAGCTCTCTCTCTTTCTCTCTCCGAAAAAATTCTTCATGAATTTTTTAAATGGCGTCAAAATTTATGTGGACATTTCCCCTTTTCTACATATTGAACTGTGTGGACTTTTCACCGAGACTTTCACCTGTAAATGGAAGACCAGATTTTTCCATACAACGGAATGAAAGCCGTTGCTTTAAATTTGGAGTGGAGGAAATCAGAGAGTAAAAGAGGAAGAGGTAAACTTTGACTTTCTCCTTTGTTCCGTCGTTGGAGAAAGGAGGAAAGGGGAGAGTGAGAGAAATTTCCATATGTTTGATGAGAAGATTTTTGTATGCGACGGTGACGTGTGTGTGTGCGTGTGTGTATTTGTTGTGAAGAGGGAAATCATTTTTTGTGAGTTGATTTTATTCTAGAGGTACCGGAAACTGTCGTCTTCTTTAGCTTTCACTTGTAAATTTCTCCATGTTGTCTGGATAAAAAGGAGACGGAGGGAAAGGACTATGGTTTGCGTGTGTGTTTTGTTGTGTGTAGCTACGTACATGGAAAAAGCTATACACACTTTTTCTTTATAGAGAGTGAGAGAGAGGGGGAGGGGGGAAAGAAAATTTTTCAACGTGTTAAAGCACTTTCCATTTGTGTGTGTGTATACTTTTCCCTCTCTTTCAACTGATGTACAAGAGGAAAGTTTTAAAAAAAAAGTTTTGCTTACTACTTGCTACTTCTCTTTGCTTTTCCCTCTTGCTCTTCAAAGTTGGTTTGTTTGGGGGAGGAGATGGATTTTTTGGGGGGGATTTTGTATTTTAGAGAAATATACAGGGTGACCCGGAAAAGACGAGTGGATTTTTTAAAGGGTTACGAAACTTCTTAAGAGATGGATTAATCTCCTAAAATTCTGTAATGCCAGTTAGACATTGAAAGCCACTGATCGGCGTCGAACTAGTTCAATTTTTTTATACATTTATATCCGTTCATCCAAATTCCCAGCACATGTATTTTTAATCAAAATTGTCCCACATTTTTTTCTGGGACACCCTGTACACTCCTGCCTTTCTGAAAAGATGAAGCGGGGGAGTGAGAAAGTGTGGGCACCATAAAATCAAGGAGAAGAAGAAATCTGTGCAAATGTCAATTGATTGTCACTTCCTCTCCTCCTTTCACTCTTCATTTTCTCCTATTTACCCAACCACAGGAGTCACACGTGAGCCCGGGACTTTTTCCCCATACAAAATAAATATTATCCGACCCAAAAACATGCCCCACACACCATACACACGTCTCTCTCTCTCTGAGAGTTTTCTCCATGTGAATAGGAGAATTCCTGGTTCCTTTCAGGATGAGTGCGAACTCTGGGAATAAATAGGGAGAGTTCGAGTGGAGAGAGAGAATAAAAAACAAAGTCTCGAAGGCTAGGCTCAAGAGCTGAACAACGAAGCCACTCCACACAGTCTCTCTCCATCTCAATCCCGAGTCACAAAACTCTCGCATTGAAATAGAAAAGGCATTTACACTCTTCCCATTCCCCTACACCCTCTCTCTCTCTCTCTCTCACACGCACACACCAGCCACACAGAGAAACAACTATCAATTTTTTTTAAATTCAACAACTTCATGCAATGATTTCCGAAAGGACTCTCCCTCACACCAACACACACACACACACAATCCACATTTCCAACAAAAAGTGGAGAAAGGAAAGCGAAACTGAATGTGTACCGTAACAAAAAAATCTTTCTCAACTCTCCCGGGAACTCTGGGTTGTTGGGATGACCGGGTGATTTTAGAGGAGGATTTCTGGTCAGTGCACACAAACTAAGTGAAAACCCTTCTGTGATTCCCGGAGTTTTTGCTTCAGAATTCGGATATTCGGACCAAACTTTCTGAGATTCTTCATATTAATACAAAATAGTTTGTAATTTTCTTTAAAAAAAGACTGAAAAGCCAAATTTTCATGCCATTTCTGTATCGTTTCAATTTCAAATCCTGTTCGGAATGTCGTCACGTGATGTGACGGTCAAGAGAATAGAAATTTGACTTAAATGATAAATGACCAATTTCTTGGCAAAACGAAACAATTGTCCAAAAAATTAGTGGGAGAAAGCCTGGAGAAAGTAGAAAATACTGGGCGTCCCCCTTAAACTTACTAATATTCTGATTGAGCTTTCTCCTGGAGAAATTGGTCTATATTTCAAAATTTCACAAATTTTACGGCTTGAAACAGAAAGTATTTAAACTATAATTAGCGAAATATTTTCGCACTATTTGTTCGTTGTTTTCTAAACGCGACACTGCTTCGCCCGGGTCCCCTCCTGCGAAACACGGTACAATCCCTGTCTCCCATGTCTGTACAACTTGTCAATTTACAAAAAAAACAATTTTTCCCTCCCCTCCATCTCTCACCCACTGAAAAAGGTTGCTCTCTCACTCTCTGTCTGTGTGTGTGTGCGTGTGTGTAATGCCGACGGGCAAGAGTAAACAATCCTCGCCACTCCAGCTTCATTTCATTTACACTTTCAACTCTGCTCCTCCCTCCCCCTTGACAAAAAAAAGTTCCAAACTTTCCCTACTTTCTCTCTCTCTCTCTCTGTTTGTATGTCTGTCCCACTTTCCGTGCCAAGAAATTATCTCTCGTTGCTTACAATTTTTTCTGCCCCACAAAAAAGGAATCCTCACAATAGAAAATTCTCTCCTTCCTTTATTCTTGAGAACAAGTGGGCTTTGGTTGAATTATGGTAATGGGATTTTGCATGGTTATTCAATAGACTGTGTGCAGTCAAACAGTAGAGGAGAATGTGGCGTGTCAAATAATTGTGGAGGGATGAATTGCAATTCAATGCATTCAGCATAACCAAAAAAATGGGGAAAGGTTGAATAGTTTTTGCATTGAAAAATTTGTTCATTTTTTTGTGAATCTCAATTCGCCTCCTTCTCCTCCTCTCTTCTTTCCTCTTAGTCTGCATCTGCATGTTTTATTCAATAGCTGAATCCTCCTCTCCATGAAGAGGAGGAGTATTTAAATTGCCGTTGAATACCGGAGCTGATAAAGGAGAGAGAGAGAGAGAGTCGGGGTGAATGCGATGCCAAAGTCAGAAGAGAAAGGAAGACGTGGAGAATTTCTCCATTTTCTAATCGAAACTTGAATTGAGATGTGTGTGTGTGTGTGTGTGTAGGTTGGGAGATGCTGTTTTTGGAGGGGATAGGACGAGAGAGCACGTAGGGATCCACTTTAAGCATCCTCCCTACCTTCCTCCAGTCTCCTCCATCCACCTCCATCCTCCTCTGATAACATCAAAAGACTTTTGGTCATATGAAATGAAGAGCGGATGATTCCTCGATATAAAATCTCATTCTTTTTGTACTCCTCCACACACAGACACACACAGGAAGGGAATCGTCCCTTTCAATTTTCCTCTGCTTTCCCTGCTTTCTCCCTATCACTTGATAGCGATAGCGAGCTGGATTTTGTGCCTGGGAAAATTTTGTACAATTTCCTCCATTCCCCTCTTTCTCTTCCCCTCTCTCTATTTTATTCGTGTGTGTGTGCGAGTGTCTGGTAGACAATACGGGAGCTTCAATCACTGAGTCAAGATCAGACTGTTCGTCAAAGAGCGGGATGATTTAAAATTAAATCCAGCTTTCTCTCTCTTTAGTACTCCTGTTTTACAAAACGGCTGGGTCTGACAGGCAGGAATTCCAGGAGAAAGGGCTAAAGAGAGAAAGGGAGTCTCGGGTGACTCTCACTCCCTTTCTCTCTCTTGTAATCCGTCTCACTTGAGAAGAGCTCAATAGGCGTAATGTAGAAATTAGAGGCCAACTTACGCAGAGCGAAGAGGGGAGCTACAAAGTTTCAAAGAACCTCAGAGAAAGGTAGACTCGGAGAAAGGGAGAAAGGAGCACTTCTTGTTTCGTACGCTTTTCCCTTCAATTGAAAAATCAGGATGAACTGATGTACTGTCCACGGATTGAGGATGGAAAGAGGAAAATTGATGATAGGAGAGGATGCGCTTTTTTTGGATAAATAAAAATTAGGCGGGGGCAGTGAAAGGGAAGAGAGAAAATCTATATAAGAGGAAGATAGGGAGAGGGAAAGAGCGAGGAAAAGTAAGTGTGGGGAAAGTGAAATTTACGAGGGGTCCGTGTTGCAAGATATAAAAATGGGAGAGAGAGCCAGAGAGAGAGAAAATAAAAATTGCAGAGTGTTAAAGGAATTTTTATTCCGAGGGAAATGAAGGAAAGAGAAAGGCGGAGGGGAAAGCATAAAAATTTTGAGAAAATTTCTTATTTTGTGCACTTTCTCTTTTGTACAGCCTACAAAAGAGAGGGAAAGGCGGTGGGTGGAAAGTCTCGTCAGTTGAGCAGTTCCATAAAGTTTTAAGAATTTTTTTAACCCGGGAATTGATTAAAGTCTCCGACACCGGAAAGAAACCTTTTCTGACGGGTTCGGGCATTGGAGAAAGTATCCAGTAATAGAAAAGTGTCAATGTTTATCACATTTAACTTTCTTTCCATAAAAATCATGAATTTATTCTCGGCAATCATTTTAAAGATTTTTAAAAAAAATGTAAAAAAGAAAATTTGGGAGTAATTAATATTTTTTCTGAACCCCTCAAAATCTTTTCGAAATGATTTCCGTCTGACATTTTTCGATAAGGATTTAGCGCCAAAGTTTGTAATACAAACTTGACAAACATGAAATGTTGGTAAAGAAGATTTTCTTTTTAAAGAAGATTTCCACTCGACGCACGAAGGGCACGGAGCTTACAAATATTTTGGAAAATTGTAAAAGTTTTTTTTATAGAGTCCGGCTCGGTGAGTTGGAAGGTTTTGCATCCACACACACACACACACACGTACAGAGGAAGAGAGAGGGTGAGGGGATTTGGCTTTAGAAAGATGGAATTCCATAAATTGCTATTTCTAGCAATCTGTCCTCACACACACTCACATTGTGCGTTTCCATGGACTCATATGAGTCCATAGCATGACATTAAACGGTGAGGAGAAAAGTGTGTGTGTGTGTCTGGAAATGCCAAGCAAGAGTCGTCTAAAGGCTTCCACAGAGAAGAGAGAGAGAGAAATGTGAATTATGATACTCCCCAGTCTCCGCTCCTCATTTTTTGGAAAGCTTCGAGTCTGGTAGGGCCAGATTGCCCTCCTCCCCTCCACTCTACACTCCCTTCAAAATTGATGGGGCAAAACTCCAGTCTAATTCGTGTTACAATTTTTCCAAGGATGATGTGACGGAGAAAATGAAATTTGTAAAATGTTCCTCCTCCTCTCTCCTGTGTGTGTGTGTGTGTGCGTGTGTGAATGGGAGTAGGGGAGAGGAAAAGAACATCTGTAAAATTTCCAATGCACTTTCCCCTAATTCGGATGACATGACGGCCGGGATGTTTCACTCTCACTCTCACTCCACGAATTTCAAAAAATATTATCATAATTTTTATGAGTCTTTCTCATTCCTTTTTTTACTTGCTAACTGCCAAAATGGATAGGGAAAGAGAGGGATTTAAGCTTTGAGGGGAAATTGACTGGAAATAAATTCCAGCGCGTAATTTAAACTAGTAATTAAATGTATGATTTTTACAGCTTTGAAAATATGATGACTTTTTGTATATCGTATTTGGGTACAGCCTCCAATAGCTATATTTTAGTATACAATTTCTGAAGGCGAGTACCAACTTTTTATGCGGTAGACTTGAACGCCGGTCAATTAATTTTTCGATGGAATTGGGAATCAATCTAATTAAGAATAAGATCCCTAATCCTTCCTATAAATTGACAACTGAAATTTTTGTTTAAAATTATAATTACGTATTATTTTAACGAGAATCATAGGAAATTTACACTCAAATTTTATTCCCGACTATGCACTTTTTAATTTAAAAATGGAGCCTTTACCATCGACCACGAAGGGAAAAACAGGATTTTCAAATAAGGAATATGGATAATTATTTATTTTCCAGGAAGCACGTCAAAAGAACTCACCTGCCAGCCCCCGGCCCATAGCACCCATCAGATTGAGAATGAGACAAAGTTTGAGAATGGAGCACCCACTGCACAACCACACGAGAGATATGTACAAAAATCCCACGGCCTCCCGCCACTCACTTTCACTCCCACTCATTTCTCTCCTCCTCATTTTCTCCTAATCACAATTTTTCCCTAATTTATTTTAGAAGTAAAACACTAGAAAATTGGGTTCTCTTTCTTCCCTGTGGTCTCCTCTCCCTCCTCCCTGAACACACTCACTCGGAGAGGGTAAGAGAAATAAGACTTGGTACTTGATTTTTGGTAATTTCCAGTTCTACCTCTGCTCGTCCTCCTCACACACCCAATCCTCATGATCATTCCTCCTCCTCTCGCTCACTTTTTCTTCTATTCACTGCACAACGGTGTGTAAGGGTTATTCTCTCGCTCACGTATAATTTGGCACTTGCGAATTCACGTGTTGCGAATATTCCCTCACCGCACACCTCTCTCTCCTCCTCCCTTTCCGTTATGAAGGCAGGGCACGTGGAGAACTTTGTTAGGAAACAATCTTTGCATGGGCAATAGAGCTCCAAACAAACAGAGAGTAAAGCCACATCCCCACACACCCACACTTTCTCTCTCTCTTTCTCCACTTTCTCTTCCTAAATTGGTATTCACAAATGGACTTGGACTCTAACCGTTTTATGCCCTCCTCTCTTTCTCTCTCTTTTCTCCTTCCCTGAAAATGATGCGGGATTTTTTATTTATGATTTACACTGCCTTTTGGCCATCCACCTCCTCTTCTCTCTTCTTTCTCCTCCATCTCTTCTCCTCCCAGTCCAAATTTTCTTACACGAACGCTAGAACGGGTGTCTCTGTTCTTGTGACTGACTTTCCATGAAATATCCTCTTTTTTTGTAAATACAAAAATTCAATTCCCAACTTAACTCAATTTAAAAGTTGGGGGAGGAGGAGAAGGAAGAATTGTCCCCTCCAGGAATTCATGGACACTTGTGGAGTACACACAAGGATGCACACACTTTCAAGTCTGTGGTAAAAATTTCCAGGTCACTCTCCTCCTCGCATTGCACTCCGATTTTGGATGTAGAAAGAAAAAGTCACAATTTGAAGATGGGAATTTTTGTGGGGGAAAGTGACAGTGAAAAGAATGAGACGGAGCAGCAGGAGTTCCAGTACACCCGAAGCCACTGGGAGCCAAGGAACAACTGAACAACTCGATGGAACATGAGAGAGAAGGGGAATGCCAGGCAGAATATTCCATGAAAGAGTGAGAGAGACAGAAAAAGGGAATTGGGGCTTGCGTGCGTGTGTGCGGAGCCGGCTATCACAAATTTCAAACTCATAAATGTCGGGGAGACAAGGAGAAGAGAAGAGTAGAGCGTGTGGAGAGTCTTTCTCCAGACACACACACACACACCGAAAGGGAAGAGTGGAAGAACTCCAGCATGTCTCGCCACTCCAACAAGACATCCCATTTGGCGAGGAGAAAGGAGGGAGGAATTCTTCATCAATGCTCGTTACAATGTCATCAGTAGCCAAATTTCCAGTCTCATTTCCGGAAAGCCAACATTCCGGGGGCAAATGAAAAAAAACAGAGGAAAGGATTTTCGGATGAGGAGGACACAGTGTGACCTTAATGGGAGAATGAAGGGGACAGATTTGGGAAAGGATACAAAAGGGAATTTGGCGGAGGGAGACATTTATGTGGGAATTTAGAGCAGATTTTTTTTGGAGTGAAAGAAAAAAGGAAAATTGTTTTTAAAGAGGAATCTAATTGTTGCTTTTTGTGGTGAGATGAAATGTATTACATTCCAGCTTTTTTAGTTTATTATCAATTTAATTTCGACAAAATTGGAGAAAAATTCTATGAGGAGGTTCGACGCCGATTGACTTTTACAGTGCTGTGTTGGGAAAGTACGTACCAAAGTTGTCTTTACCAGTTATTACAATTTTTCAATCGCTTCGATTTGATTATCTAATTTAAACTGTCACTCATTTTTATTTTAAGAGTTAAAATACCTTATAAAATTCGCTTGTAAAATTCATATTTTTATAAAAATGGATGACAATTTCATTTGAATGAACTGACTTCGTTCTGAAATATCTTGGAAAAATTCATTACAAATATTGTTATACTTCCACGCCGTTTCCGTTTATCAACACTTCAATTGGTGAAACTTCAGTGAAGGTTTGTATGTTAGCATGCATGGAAAACGTTGTCAAGTTAAAAACTCCCATAAGGAAGTCTAGCAATTTTTATTCAAAAAATGTAAGAAAAATCTTAAAGGCTCCCCAAATCATCTTCTCTTCCTTTTCTTAGAATCATCCCTCAAAAATTAAGCTTGAATCCTTCTCCCCCTAAAATTTAAATTACTTTAAACTTTTCCAAATTGCTGTACATCATACAAAACCCTTTTCTTACAACAAAAACCACAAAGAAAGCTGTCTCTCTCTCTCTCATTTTTCCCCTTCTCTCTCTCCTTGTGTGTGTCGAACTTTCCCTTTAGAGAAATCCTCCTCTCTTTAAATTTCCCTTGGTTGTATACCCTCCACCGAGACGGCACAAATGCCCCTCCTCCTCATTCTCTTCCTCTGCCCTCAGAGCTCAAAGGAAAGTGAAGAGAGAGAGAGAGAAGAGGAAGAAAAAAAGTTTTGTAAAATTCACACACAATGACAAGACTTAGCACAACATTTTTTCCAGGTCCTTCACTCCCTCCCTAAACTCCATACACCACAGCCATAGTCATATGGTGAAAGCAAGGAGAAAGCAAAAGCCCTCACACATACACACACGAAGTACATACAGTGAAAGGCGGGTTATGGTTTTGTGAACATGCGGATTTTTCTCCCTCTAAGCAAAAAAACGAGAGAGAAAAAGGGAAAGGGAAGAGAAAGGAGAGAGAAAAAATTCAAAGCTTTTGATGGCATTACCGTGTGGGCTGAGGAAAATGGGAAGGATTTTCATGGGTGAACTGAAGAGCCGAAGGCACTCCATAGAGAGAGAGAGAGGAAGAAGAGAGCCTGAGAAATCGCAATATGAGAAATGGAAATGGAGAGAGAGAGAAAGGAGTCGCACCATTTCAGCTCAGACTGAGGCTGTAATGAGGATGGGAGAGAAAGCGAGGGAGAAAGTCCATAAGCACAACAGTCATTGTGGAAGAGCCGTGGAGAAATACGTACAAAGCAAGCATCACAATAGAAAGAAAGAAATCTATTCATATTCCCTCCCTCTGTGTGTGTGTGAGTGTGTGTGTGGGTTATGAGATGGTGGCTCGGGTATTAAATATAGTGGAGAAATCTTTCTCCACTTTCTAATGGAAAAGACATGTTCCTCTTTTTCCCAGACCAAAAACTCGCATTTACATCTGTACTGGGTTTCGTGGGGGGTGGGCTGGGTGGGTAGACTGAGGGGGTGGGAGGGGGAAGCGGGATTTTTAAATATAATTGGACAGTCTGTTTACAATATTGTCCAGTCAATTTGTCTGTCTGTGTGGAAGGGAAATGCGTGAGATTTGTGGTGTTTCTTTCTCCTGTTTTCCCCGAAAAACAGGACATGGGTCGAGGTGGGAGAGAGAGTGTGTGTGTAATTTCGGGGGGTTGACGGCCTCGTGATAAATGAAGTATCCCGTTGTCACTCCCGTGAGCAAAAAGTCTTATAATTCTGGGACTGGAAGAGGAGGAGGGAGACAGGAGAGTGAGAGGAGAACAAGTTCATTTGAGGAGAGAGAGAGAAATAAACAGGATTAAGACAAGGCTGTGGATATGTGTGTGTGTGGAAGGAGAGAAAAGACGGGGAAAGAATGAAGTGGGAATTAAACTTTCAGGGGAATCGTCTTTGAGGAAAAGGAAAAAGGATCCAATTGAATGTCTTCTTGGGAAAATTGATAAACCGTTTTTTTTAAAAAAAAAAGGACTATTTCCAGATCTATTTCTACCCGCTTTTCCTAGAGGCTTGTAAAAACTGCTTTTCAAAAAACTGGTTTTTCTGAAAAGTACCAAAAAAATTTGTTAGAAAAATGATTCCAATGCTAGAACGAATTGAAAGTTGTATTTTATCGATCGGAACGAAACTAATTTGTTTGACTTGTAATTTTTAAAAATAGTCATTCGAAATCGAACTTCCCGCTGTGCTAGTCATGACAGGTCATGAAGAAATGAATTCCATATTTTCTCCAGTTGTGTGTGTATTCGTACTAGTAATACTGTAAGTTAAATCCCAACGCGAGAGAAATGAAAAAGTTTTTTTATGTTTGAAATTTTTTTCCCCAACACACACACACACATCCCCTCACCATGCATGAGTGTGTATGTATTTCCGCTTGCTGAGTTTGGGGGAATGCAGTGCAGTGTAATGCCTGGGTTATGTGGTTTGCATAATATTCTCTTCGTTTTTGAAATGCGGGCAACACACGCACCGACATGCGACACACACCAGCACATACTAGAGACACACGGTCGCGGGCGTCACGAACCGTCCCCTCGCTTTCTCCAGTCTCTCTCTCTCTTTCTCGTTGGTGTGTGAGAGTATGTGTATGTTGAGAGAGGCTCAATTAGTGTCTTTGTTGGGGTGTAAATTTAGGGAATTATTGTGGATCAAGTGACGGTATGGTATATCCATATAATCAATGTATGTGAGGGTCTTGAAAATATATATATACATATTAAGATTCAAACCCGGTCGTAAATTACACTTTATTCACATCAAAATATCAACTTCCCCAGTGGACCTCCTTCTCCTCCCCGAAAATCCCGGATCGGTCCATTCCCCCTACACACGTATAATAATAAAGGAGAGAGAGACTTTTGAAAATGGAAGGAGTGTACAGAGGAGAATAGGACACTTTGTCCCTTTATTTATGCTTTTATGCAATTTTAATGACTGGGGGAAAATTTTGAAAAGACCTTCCAAAATTCTCTCTCTTTTCCTTCTCCTTGCGTGTGTGTACTTTATATGTAGAGTTGACCCAATCAATTCCAATTCATTTGAATTTTTTTAACTGTTCCCTCCCTAAATAAAATACAAATTAAATTTTATATCCTCCCTCACACCCACCCATCCACCCAAACACACACACAAGAAGCCGCCTTTCTCCATCCGTGCAGAACTGAGACAGGAAGAGAAAGGGGAGAAAGTAGGAGAAAATAGTGTGTGAAAAAGTGGAAGGGGGAAAAGACGGGACAAGTTGAAATGGGGCTTTAACGACGTTCTGCATGGAATTAGACCAATAAATAGCCTGGAATGGAATGCAACAAATTAAATTGAGATTCGCCCTCCTCCACACACACACACACCACTCTCTTTCTTGTACAGTGTACAATAAAAAAGAGATTGAGGGAGCTTCCACTCACTACGCACTGGGGGGGTACAGGGATGTATTTGTGTGTGGGGGGAGGGGAGAAGAAGGGGAATTAAAATTATGATTTTTTTATTAATCCAATTAAATTAGTGACTTTTTTTGTTTTTCCCTCCTTTTCTCCCTCCTACCTTCATTACAAAACATCCTTGAGAGAAATGACTTTCACTTGGATTACAGACGCAATAGTGAAAGTGTGTGATGGAATGGGACTGTGTGTGTGAGGGTACTAATGGAGAAAAGAGAAACGCCCGGGTATTTCCTGAGGACGATGATGATGAGCTTTGTGCTTCCCTTCCCTCCCTCTCCTTTTTCGGGGCTATAGATTTTCCACAAGAATATAGAAATTGGGAGGAGGGAGGGAGGAGGTCATGAATCAAGTCTTTTATGGGAGAATCGTCTGTCATGTGACATTTATAGTGGGTGGAGTATAAGGGTGGCAAAGGATTTCTAGTAGGGTCACTTCTCATGAATAAATGGTACACGGGCCATTTTGGAAAAATAATCATTTATTGATCTCTCTCTTTCTTACACACACACACTAACAGGCTGTACTGGAGAGGAGAGAGGAGTGTGTGTGTGCGTGTGTGGAAAAAGTGTGGAGGAATTGCAGGACACTTATGGGGTGTATAGCCATAAAAAGAATGGGGAAACTGATGACTAGAGATTTTTGGGAAAAAGGAGAACACACACACACATAGAGTCAGTGTGTGTGGAGAGCGATGAACATGAGGAAAATGACAAGTCTCATTTAATTTATCCTCGTGTGTGTGACTATTATGGGGCTCATTGTAGTGGGACGGACAGTCTATTGGGTTTAATGATGAATGGATAATTGGGAAATTGGGAGGAGGGGTCTTTTTAAATTTTTTGGGTAATCTTGTTTTGAAGAAGAGGGAAAGCTATGACTGTGTGTTTGTGTGTTCATGGATGGTCATAAATTTGTCAATGAAAAGATCCCATCGGATTAATTTCTAGAGTCGTGTCTCTTTCTCTTTCGTATTGCCATCCAATGTGTGTNAGTATGTGTGGGGGGGGGGGGGGGGGTTGTTAACAAGAATATGGGATCGGAAAGACAATATGGAGATGGGGAAAGCGGAATCTGGGATGGGAAGAGAGGAAAGTTAAATGGGGGACTTGGGAGTGGACTGAAAAAAATATTTATCTTTTCTCCGCTCTCTCCAGAGGACACAAAGAGAAAGTGGTGGATCGTGGAATCGGTTGGTTGGCGTGAGAGGAACAAAAGGGGATGAACGGCGTGGAAGTTGAACAATAAAAAATTATCACATTTTTGGAGTCATTTAAATTGAAATGGTGTGACAAGGAAGTGGAAAGATTTTGATTATGTCTGGAATATGATGGCTTCATTATGACATTTTTAATTTAGATTTCAGTGGTGTTTTACAAATTAAAAAAAGAAAACAAGTCTTACAAATCAAAGCAAATATATATACACAACAAGAAATACTTTGATAATGAAATCACTCGGAACTTTCAGACAACACGGCCAACTTTTTGCACAATTTTTTGAGCACGTTGGGAATTTCGAAAAAGTGTAGCAATGTGAGTGTTCCAAGTAAATCTATGCAGATCAAAGATACTAGTGATACACTTTATTCAGTTGCAGTTCATCACTGAATCACTGATGAATCTTCAGTTTAGTAAATTAAGTAGATCTGCTGTCATTAATTATCATGGATGTGTTTTTATTTCTCAAATTTTCGC
>WJFB01001463.1:0-31022 GCA_009870185.1 Pygmarrhopalites habei | reverse complement strand
ATTTTAGGAAAATTCAAGTAACTCGGCATAATTGAATCAAAAGTTTACACCGATAAAGAAACTGGAAATAGATTTATAACATCTTTTTTTCCTATTACAGGACAATTTTCTATTTATCGGTAGTTTATGCGCTTGGAAATATCGTACTATCACTGGCTGCTACTCCTCCACTCCATATTCCTCAAATGTAAGATATTTACAAATCATCTAATTTTGTCAGGTATACAATATAGACAATTTAAACAATTGGATGTTAATTGTGACCATTTAGGGCGTTCAGCATGATTGGCTTGCTCTTGATTGCCGTCGGGACTGGAGGGATTAAACCATGTGTGTCAGCTTTTGGAGGAGATCAGTTCAAGTAAGGAAACAACTTCAAGTTTTTTAAAAAATGCTATATATTTTTAGTAAAAATTGTCAGAAATTCTTATTTTGTGTGACGTCTTTCAGGTTGCCTCAACAAGCACTTCAGCTAGCCTCATTCTTCTCCATCTTCTACTTTTCAATCAATGCCGGAAGTCTCATCTCAACTTTTCTCACTCCCATTTTCCGAAAAGCTCAATGTTTTGGAGATGACTGTTATGCTTTAGCTTTCTCTGTTCCAGCAGCCCTCATGATCGTCGCTCTGTGTAATTTGCTAATTATTTCGTGCATGTCAGAAATTTTGCACAATTGTCTAAACGACCTCAATCACTTTTAGGTATCTTTTTAATGGGCAAGCCATTTTATAAAGTTAATCCTCCGGAAGGGAACGTCGTTGTCAAAGTTGTCTCATGCATTTCAGTAAGTTTTTCCCTCATTTTCCAGTTTCTTGGAAAACTGACAAAATTTTTCAGTGACAATTTTTTAATTTGTACACATTTTAGCATGCTGTGAAGACTTCATTTAAAAATGTGGGAGAGAAACCTATTCACTGGCTGGATCGTGCAGAGGTAATCGAGAGTTCAATTAAATATGAACTATTTTAAGAAATAATTGAATAAATAGCTAATGTCACTGATTGAATAGTAATTGAACGATTCTTTTTTTCTTAAAAACAGCCGAAATTTGACAAGAAATTGATTCATGATGTGAAAATTTTGTTAAGAATTTTCACCTTGTACCTTCCATTACCAGTTTTCTGGGCTCTATTTGACCAACAGGTAAATGACATTTCCTGAATACAGATACAAAATTTGTAAAATTAATTTAGAAAATAGTAGTTAAGAACAATTTGACTGAAATTAGGGATCCAGATGGACTTTCCAAGCCACTCGGATGGATGGTGAATTATTTGGAGGTTACTCACTTTTACCAGACCAAATGCAGGTTCATAAATAGTCACTACAAATAATATTTAAGTCAGATTTGTGGATTTTTGAGAAATTTTGAAAATTATATGAATCTTTGTTATAGATTGTCAATCCATTATTGATTTTGTTGCTCATCCCGATCTTTGACCAAGGAATTTATCCATGTTTGGGGAAAATGGGAATTCTGAAGAAACCTTTACAGGTAAAAAAACACACATTTTGTATTTTTTAGGTTAAGCAGTTTGTGAGTATTTGAATATATAAAAGTTCAGTTTTAATCACTAATTACAGAGATTAACCATCGGAGGACTTTTGGCAGCCGCAGCTTTTGTCATATCAGGACTGTTGGAATTGAAACTGGAGGTTAGTACTATTAATGTCATTAAATTGTGAGTCAATCATTACACAAAAACTAATTATGTTGCTTTGAATTGTGACTTTAGACAACTTATCCAACCATTCTGTTACCAAACCAGTCGACACTTCATTTCATCAACCAAGTACCATGTACTCTCACATTGGATTTGCAACACGATCAAGTGAATGGAGAAAATGTCACATTGTTACCAAATGAAAATCACATTTTCAGTGCAATTAATAGTGCAGACTACACAGTGACCCTTGGGGTCGTCGATGGTCATCATGCCTCAGATCCCGTCTGTAAATCTGTTCCGATTTTACATTACAAAGTGACAGCTCGTTCGGAAGCGGTAATAACATATCCTAGCACATTTATCAGTGCATTTTTTGTCACCAGTTTTTTATGACAATGATTCATTATTATCTTTACTGATTTTTAGGCAATCAGTCTCCTAGCTTCATTAAATGCGGAAAATAAGATTCAAGTGACAAAACCCAGGACTCCAGACAAGACTACCAAATCCGACAAAGGACATGCATACGTTCGGTAAAATATTAGTCATTTTCTAATCCTATTCATAATTTGACATAAAAAAGGTTGCAAGGATTTTTTACTAACTTGTTAAATGAAATACAATTTCAGATTCATCTATGCGGATTTAGATCCCAGCGTAGAACAAATTAAATTGGAAAGTGGAAAATTATTTCAAGTTTTTAATATTGCTGGAAATGATTCGGATGGCAGTGGAACTATTACTAAAGAAGTTTCTCCAGCTAGGTAACCTCACAGTTTGAATTTTTAAAAACGATAAACTGTA
Source organism: Pygmarrhopalites habei (assembly GCA_009870185.1). NCBI lineage: Eukaryota > Metazoa > Arthropoda > Collembola > Symphypleona > Arrhopalitidae > Pygmarrhopalites > Pygmarrhopalites habei. Next base: position 28,552 of record WJFB01001463.1, on the reverse strand, counting down.
TGGACTAAAATGTAATGGACCTAATTTTTAAAAAAATTCCAGTTACCAAATTATTTTAATCACGGACAATTCAAATGAAACAATTGGAGAAATTCCATTCCGACTTGGTGGAAATTATGTAGTGACACTCAAAAACTCCTCACATACCGGCCTAAATTACACAGCTAACTCTTACATCGTTGTAGAACCAAAGTAATTTGCCTAAAAATACAATAATTAAATGAGGATTTCGCTCACTTACCCATTTTTTAAAAAAACAATTTAAATCGTTTTTCAGTTCAATCCATATGCTATGGCTGCTTCCACAGTACATTGTCATTACGGTAAGAGAAACAGAAAAGTTAACAAATCACATTTAGTTCTGTGTAACATTAGTTGTCAGAAATTAATAAGAAAACAACTGAAACGTGTTTAACACTCACTACAATGTTTCCCTTTAAAAGGTGGCTGAGGTCATGTTTTCAGTGACGGGATTAGAATTCAGTTACTCACAGGTAATCAAAATTTCTGTCACGCAGACAAAACAGTCTACAAGGTGAAGGACTATTTAACAATTTATACTCATTCTTTAAATTAAGGCTCCGGAGAGTATGAAATCTGTCATCCAAGCTGCATGGTTGTTGACCGTGGCCTTTGGAAATTTGATTGTTCTCGTCATTGCGAGTGCGAAGCTGTTTGATCGACAAGTGAGTGACGAATCCATATTTACATTTAATGAGCCATTGTGACTATTTAATAAACTTAATTGATTCATATTTTACTGAATTTCAGTGGAAAGAATTTTTCTTATTCGCTGGCCTCATGATTGTCGACATGATCGTCTTCATCATTTTAGTAAGTTTATTTTTCATTGACATGACACAATTTTATTCTATTTGTGGATTTACATAGACAATGATGTATCTAATTAACTAATTTTCCAGGCTTTCTACTACAAACCGGCAACCACAAAACCAGAGGAGGAGACGGAAGACCAAGAGATGAGAGCAAGATATACTCCAGGACGAGAAAATAATAATTCAACTCGTGACTACAACAGCCCATAATAATAATTATTTTTAGTCCATTTAAATTTACAACGACAATTAGCCTATTAAATCAATGTAATTCAATTTCAACGGTTTTATCGCAGGGATAGGGAATTTTTTTGCACTGTCAAGAATACACCGTTACAGAAAAGGATATACACCGTTATACCGAACCCTTGATGATTGTGGTATTTTTAATGATACTTGATGTAATATGAAGAGAGAAAGAAAATGGAAATGTCTCGTCATATAAGACAATAATAATTGTACAAGTTAATTTAAGGCGTACATGAACGAATTAATCAAAACGTTTTTTTTTGTTTTGAACCCATATTTGTATTGTCCAGTGAGTTTAAGTTGATTTTTTTCGCGTGTTCACTGAATAAGGTTCAGGACAAAAAAGTGACCAAAGTGCAAAAAAAATAATTGTGGTCAAAAAGTAAGTAATGTACAACGATTTTCTTCGTATATATTTTTTCTATTCTATACTGTGTGAATTTCTGGTTGTGCTCTTTGTTTACTTTTCCGTTTTCTACTGGCCAATTTCAACAATGCTCTGATATTTTAATATTTTTAACTGATCTGTGTGTATTACTAGAAAAACTTTTATTTATTTAACTTGAAATCATTTTAAATGACACTCAATATTCTGTGAACCTTTATAATTAAGTAGCATTATTTTTTAGAACCTACCGAGGGAGTAGTTTAAGTATATCAGTTTTTACATTAGCTGACTAGATTAAAATTAGAAAAAATTAGTTTATGTACCATACTAAATGAGTGATCGTACATATTGTATTTACAAAAAAATTTTATTGCACCTCCCTGTTACGAAACGAAAAAACAGTTAATTTCGAAAATAGACTGTCAAGTCAGTCTGTATACAAATTATGAAAAATGAAAACATGAAATGTACCTGATTTAAATTACGAATAAAAAGAAATGTACACATGAATTATTAAAAATCTCAACTTATTTCAGTGCATATTAAAGTAATAATATTAAATGTTCATGCCTTTCTAAACGTGAAAATTTTAACCAGAAATATTATTTATGAAGAGAAATAATTTATTGAAAAATATTTTCAACAGTCATATATTTACTCTCTCTCTCGCTCTCTGTCTATTCAGTAGATCTTGTAGTTTACTTAAAAATTTAACATTGTAATGCTTATTAGACTTCTTATCCACAGACAGACAAACTCAACAAATTTGACTACTGTCATCAATTCTCAGTCGGCATTCTAATATTTAAGAAGAAGGGTGTTAATCTGAATACAGTCATGCATGGACCATCCATCATACATGTGCTTCCTATTTTATCCATCTACGTTCACATCTACGTACGTATTTACGTTCCGTATCTGTTTTGTTTGTTAAAGGTCATGATGTGCAAATGACTTCATAATTTCCGCAAGTAAATATTTTTGTTCACAACTCGGATCCAGACAAGAGACGACACCATGTTTGATTGTCATGTCACACCACACAATGTTCACTGACATACACTTAAAAGAAATTACTTATGAGAGACAGAGAGAGCCTGCACACACATAGGGTTTAGTGTGTGTGTGTCCTAATTGCTGTATAATATGATTTATTATAAGATTATGAATGGGAAGGAACATGTTGGAATAGGAGCGAACCTAGTTAAACACATAATGATATAATTGTGTGTGTGTGATTTTACGAATGTCTCAGTTACCTTTGTCTAAAATACTCTGTGCTAATGATATGACACTTTACATACTCTAGTACGTTACATATACTCAAAAGCTATGCTTATGACTTGTAATATATTAAGCTATAATATTATTAATATTAAGTTGTGTATGATTGGCAATTGTATAAAATTTGTCTCTTAACCTTCCATTTCACAATCACAGCAGCTCGGCAATGTCACTATTTATCTTTACACCTTCATTATTATTCCACGTAAATTTTATGTAAATACACCTTTTACTAATTGTCATCATACATAATACTAACTCTTTAGTGTGTGTGTGTGTGTCCTCTTTCACCTCCCCATATTACCACTGCACTCCCCTGTCTTTATCATTGGTGATCCTTCACCATGTGTTAATGAGTCATGAAACCCCCATACCTATTCCTCATTCTTATTTTTATTTATTTAACTAACGTACACAACACAATAGTACTGCTCTAACTTCCCTCTCTCTCTCTGCAGTACTTACCTGTCCATTTCCTAATCTATTTTTCCCGGAATTGATCATGGAAAAGTCCACCACTCTCTACCCAACAACAACTATAGTAGACATAGTAGTAGAATTATCAACTTGACCAACTTTTAATCTTATTCTCATTTCTGACTAACAAGTTTGAATGGAGGGATTGGTTTTAGTTCTTCAGAACTCTACAGTGACAATTCACTCCATGTGTCTTCTAAAAGTTTTAATGGGGTATCTTGGGTTCCTCTGACTCCAGGGCCATTCCAAATTTTGTGTGGTTTTCCCCCAAAAGAATCCTCTCCAGTAGCAGACAGAACGCGTTATTCATATTCAAAAGTTGTGTCGTAAAAACAAGTGTGGACAAGATGGCTTTGAAAATGAAGAAAAATTCCTTCTGTCCTCCACCACCGACCGGAAATGGTGACGTTACGGATTTCCAAAAGGTTTCAATATTAATTCAATATATTACTATTATTATTCAAATTCTGGGTATCATTGACAGTGTTACAACACTCAAAAGTTTAAGCACATGAATAAAATTTTAATGACTGCATGTTTGCCTCGTGTTTTTCCTCTCTTCCTGTAATCCACACAGAAGAAACTACCATACCCGAAGGCCGTCTTTTTCATTGTGGTGACGGAATTTTGTGAACGATTTTCTTACTATGGGATGCGAGCTGTGCTCACACTGTACATGGGCAATGTTCTCCATTTCTCGGATGACCTGGCTACAACAATTTACCATGTATTTCTATTCCTCTGTTATTTCCTTCCATTGTTTGGTGGGATTTTGGCGGACTCTTTCATTGGGAAGTATGCAACGGTGTTTGCCCTCTCTTCTATTTTTGCCATTGGAAATATAATGCTCACTTCTGCTGCCACACCACCTCTCCATCTCCCTATCGTGTAAGTTGAGATATTAAGAGAAATAGAAGGAGGATGAGGAGGAGAGAGAGAAAAAATTCTCTCAAAAAAATATGGTCAATTATATTGAAGTTTACAAGAAGGAATCCATCATTTTCCATCTCTCTCTCTTTTTCTTCCTCTTCTTGAGAAAGAGAGAGAGAGTGTGTGTGTGGATCGTAGTAATAGTAGTAGTAAAATTAAATTTTGAATACAATACCATCTATTCTTGTCTCCCTCCCCCTCCTCCTCTTCATTGTTAATGCTGAGAGCACGTGTGAGTAATCACATGTATATGTGTATGTGTGGGTTGGCTAAAATATTTAGCAAAAAATGTTTTTTCTCTCTCTCTCTCATATATTTTTCTAAATGAAAATTGGAAATGAGACTATTTTTGGCTTTCGTACTATCTGAGACAATTGAAGTCACAGCCACACCACGCACAGCTAATAAATTTTTGATGGATTTCCTTCCTCAGACCCTTCAGCCTCGCCGGTCTTTTATTAATGGCCATCGGGACGGGCGGGAGTAAGATTAATATTTTTTTGTATTATACGTATAAGTAGACGTTGAGAAGGTGCATCGCAGTGAACATTGAATTAACTTTGTGACCCTTGTTGTCATATACAGTAAAACCTTGTGTGGTGGCCTTGGGTGGGGACCAATTTCACAGTGTCTTTCAAGAAACTCAACTCAAACAATTCTTCTCAATTTTTTTCTTTGCTGTCAGTGTGGGGAACATGTTCTCCACTGTCCTCACACCCGTCCTCCGTAGTAATGTCCAATGTTTTAATCAAGACTCTTGTTACCCTCTCGCCTTCGGAGTCCCGGCTACCCTCATGATCTTTGCCGTGGGTAATGTCATCCATTTTGACTCTAAGTGTCCCAACATTTTTGTTTGTCTGTAGATCCTACTTACTTCCTCCTCCTCCTCTCCTCGCTCTTACCAGTTTTTTGGTGATCATAATTTTCAAAAAAGGATGTTCAATTATGATGCACAAATTTTGAACCAATTTATATTTTTTTCTTCTCTCCAGTCATCTTCGTGTCCGGGAAAAGACTGTACAAAATCAACAAACCGACTGAAAACATCATTTTGAGAGTCATTCAATGTATTAAGGTAATTTGATTATCAAAATTAAATTTCATGCCGTCAGGATGTACTCAAAAAAGTTTTTTTTATTTTATTTTGAAAATTGTTTTCTTTAACAAATAAAAATAAATCACTTTTCCCCCTCCCCAGCATGCAATCTCACAGAGGAGAAAGGAGAAAAGTATGGAAGGGAAAGATGTGGAGAAAAAACATTGGGTGGACTACGCACATTATGAAGGGAGCAAATTTGACAAACAACTTGTTGATGATACTAAGAGTCTCATGAGAGTTCTCGTGTACTACCTCCCTATCCCCATGTTCTGGGCTCTCTACGAGCAATTGGTAATTAATTTAATTATCTTTTTTTCTCGGAAACTTTCTCCATTAAAAATCATGGTTTCTCATGTCCATGTTTTTTTTGAAGAGGCTCTCGTCAAAAGTTATTATTAAAAAATTTTCAATTTACAATATACAAGGGCTCCAGGTGGACACTCCAAGCCACAAATATGAATGGCAGTTTGGGATTCTACACAATCCAGCCTGATCAAATGCAGGTAAAGTGTGTAATTCATTATGTTGCAATGGAATTTGTTTCGAAAGTACAGAATTTCCACAAATTCTGAAATTATGAAGGACTTATTTAAAAAAAAATTAACTTGTGAACGCAGGTTTCGAATGCAATTTTGATGTTCATCTTCATCCCTGTCTTTGAGACGGTTTTGTATCCTATCCTACGGAAATGCAATATTTTCAAGAGACCTCTTCAACGAATGACTGTTGGAGGGATTTTGGCCGCTCTTTCCTTTCTCCTTGCTGGTTTCACTGAAATGCGAATTGAAGTATGTGTACCCATAATCATTTTACAATATTTTCTTTCTCTCATCCACTCTTCATCTCTTTTCTTCTCAGCTTATCTATGTACGTCTCTCCGGTGTGTGTGTGAGTGCAGGCCTCATCACAATATACAATGTCACTACACACACACAAAGCGCACTGAACTTTCAGTTACATAAGGAGAGAGAGAGAGAGAACATGTGTGTACACCACACACTGGTACATTATAAGCCTCTATCATACATTTGAGATTGTCAACTCTCATCGTTGTGTGACTCTACAACAACCACACACACACAAAGGAACACACACACACACACACAGAGAAAGCGTCTTCCCTTTTGATTTCATTTCCCTCTTTAATAAGCTTAAACCGTCTGTGGGTGTGTGTGTGTGGTGATGAGAGACGTCAGCAGAGGTAGGTCTATTTTCTCTCTCCCTGAGAAGAACCAACATTGATTATGTATGACGACATGACCTAGACCTGTTGTGCAAGCTCCAACTTTCTCTCTCTCTCCATCTGTATTGTGTGTGAGTGTACACATCAACATACACACACTCACACACACGAGTTATACACTTTCCCCGGTATTTTCACTCTCAAACTTGAATGCTTTCCCGGTGGCGCACTACTTCACCAAATTACGTCAGCAACTGCATGACGACTTTTCCCATAACATTTTCGTCCACAGAGGCTTTGGTTTCTTCCTTTTCTTCTTCTCCTCCACCTCCTCCACTCAATGTTGTCTATCCCTCCCTCTCTCTCGGTGTGTGTGTGTAACCTTTTCAAAGGCAGCAACATGCTTCCCCTCTGATTACTTTCTGTCTGTAACAAGTGGTCTAGCCCTCCCCTCCCTCCTCCTCTCTCCTCCTTCCAAGGTAATAGATCCACGTGGAATTTAGCATACAGTCCAAGTACATATGAATTCCCCTCAAGTCAGATGTGTGGACAAAAATAATTTAATTCCATTTGTGAGGTTAACCATGTTGGAAATAAGTATTACGTCAGAAAAAAAAGAGGTTCATCAGGGAAGTTTTCAGCTTTTGGTTTTAGTCCTGGCCACCCACATGACTGACCAATCCAGTTGAAAATTTAAATTCCACCGTGTCTACATTGCCCTTTCTATTATTATTATTTATAGTACTGCGCTTTAATTGATTCATTCCAGGAATATTCAGCGAAAAAAAGATTTTGATCAAAAGTTTTATTTGACAAAAGTTCCTCACTCAACTTTCCCTTTCTCTCTTTCTGAGTGAATGTGTGTGTTCGTGTGTGTGTGTTTGGGTACGCGTATGGAGAATTACACGTAATATACATAATACGTGTGGAAGTGCGTACTTTTTCATTTCCATGAAATTTTCACTCAACTTTTTACCAGTCTCTGTTAAACTAATAAAAAAGACAAGTCAGCGGAAGGGAAAGTACAAGGTTTGTAGTGTAGTGTGTCTACCGGTATGAGAGGGAAAGTGAGTGAGTGTGTTTACGGACTTTCTCCCGCTCCCCATGATATCTTAGTAAAGGTTGGGGAAAAATTTATATTTATGAAAGGAACAACTTAACAAGTAAACAAATAGAATGGGAAAGGAACAGGAGGACCTGTGTGACGATTTGCGTCAGCACAGGAAAAAGAGTCAAATGTCACTCCTGTCAAAATATTTTTCAAAAAATGTCTTTTTTGCAATAAAACAACAAGAGAACGCACTGCAATGACGACACGCACAAGTTCACTCACTCTCTCTAAATTGATAGAAAATTTACAAACATTTGAGTACACTTCTACCTTTCTTAGAAATTATTATTTGTAAAAAATTCACCGTGGACCATGTCTACGTTTGTGCTTTTTAATCAAAATATATATGACATGTGGATTGCGTATAAACAAGAGTCTTGAATGTTATTTCATGAGGATCTCATAACTTTAGGCATTTGTAACATCATATCCCTCCCGTAATATCAGTTTACTGTGGAGAGCTTCATAAGATCGTTAGATGATGGTGATGAACAGATTCGGAGCGATTTTTTTAAAGATGGTACAAATTACGGCGAAGCTATTGTTCTAACATGAACTCACAAAAGCACATTCTAATGTTTAACAAGTTGACAAGTACAAGGCCACCAGATCAAAAAAATGTGTTGGAAATCACAAAAATATTTATTTTCCAAAATGTCCAAAAAAATTGACTGTATCATACACACAACTGAGTAACCATCTTTTGTCAATTCTCACTGACTGAAGAGATTTATGAGAAGAAAAAACTTCACACTGTATGGCATGATATTGAAATGTCGATACACTTCAAAGTCTATGTATATAAAGCCCTCGAGTACAAGGAATTCACTGATTATAGAGACACTTTATTTTACCCAAAAACAATTAGAATCGACGTTTATGTATATTTTTTGTATTCTCATTATGTTCTCCGTTCCTTTCCACGACTTGTCGACACCGCTTTTTACAACTCTCAAAAACTCCTTGGCATGTTTCAGCGGTTACAAGATTGCACTCCTGGTTCAAGACTTTCCAAAGACCAGTGGTGGTTGTTGCACGTCGACTTTCCGATTTTTTTAAGGTGTCCAAATCCAAAAAAAATTCATCGAACTAGCACCAGGGGACTTGACAGGGATCCCTGCTTTGGATATGATGGTTATACGAAGATTTTTTTTAATTCGGGGGCGTTGAGGTCACTCAAACCGGCGGTGTCGGCAGGGGCTGCGTCGTCATGAAGGAATACCTTTTCAGTCTCCCCAGGGTACCATAATGGTATCATATCTTTTAAATATTTTTTGAGTACCTCCTCAATATAGTAGTTGTCATTTATCTTCATTTTTTGAGAAACTTGGATGAGTCGGAGGACTCCACGACCCGTAAATGCACCAACAACCATTATCCTGTCACCAAACTTCTCGTGGTTCTCACACACATACTTTCCAATCTCACTACTGTCTCTAGACTAGTAGATTTTTCGTCCGATATTCATATCCTAAACGAAAAAAGTGCTTTTTCCAATGTGACCATATACTCCCACTTACTTCCGGCTAGATGACCCTCATATGGCCTCCGGCAGTTGACCTTCCGGTTTTTCTTATGTTGTTCAGTCGGCCTGTGTACTCTGCATTTTTATCGGGTCTTCTTTTCCAAATCATGGTGAATAATCTCATGAACGTACGCTGGCGAGAGTCCTGTCACTGATGCAATGTGTTTTTGGGTTGGTGGATTCTATTTGGAGGTCCAAAGGTCAATCTACCTGCGAACTGCTGGATTCTTCGGTTTGCAGGGGTAATTACTACGTGGCTTTAGAACACCTTCTTCAATTAATAATCTTCTTTTTCCCACGGAATTAACAAGTCGGTTACTGGTGGCGACAGATAGAATGATTTATTGTTTCAAAAGTGCTGACCTGACCTCCCGGCACGACATACCACTTTTGGAAAGTACTTTCACCGGTGTCTCAACTCCCGGGTCAATTTTAGGGCCCATTATGTTATTTTCAAAATTTTGAACTATGCGACCTTGGAGGAACTCATTACTGAATAATCGTGCCAAAAATTACGTGGTCACGACCTCTGACATGGCGGCAGTTTCAAAACTAAAGTGTCTCTATAATCAGTGTATTCCCTGTAAACATTATTAAAGTGTCAAAAGAGGAAAAATTCGCATAGGATCAACACGGACCTGTTGTACGTTTCAATGTGTGTATGTATGTGTACGTAACTCATCCTTGTCTGTCGTACATAGTACATAGTACACAGTGGTGTATAAAATAGGGAGAAGAGGAGATAGATAACGAGATGAGTGAAAAACATAACAGAGAGAGAGAGATGGTTCAAATCTGTGGCTTATCACTCTCCTTCTCCTCTCCATTTATCATTACGTCGCATACACACGGAGGAACCGGGGAGATTAAAAGGCGAAGAAAAGCTGTAATATGGTCTCTGTAGACAGAATTCATTGTCTTTATCTCGCCCTCTTCCTCCTCCTCCTCCTTCCCCTATCTCTCCAAATCCACTCAGACAGAATAGAGAATTCATGTTGTTTCCTCTTCCTTCACCATCCCATTGTTCACCTCCTCCTTCCCCTCCCCTCTCTTTCTTCCCGTTCTGTTTTTTTCACCTAATCATTTTGCGTGCCGCCGCAACCTTTCTCTCCCCCGCTATGTACTCAGATCCAAAAATAAACCGTCAAAATAGTAGTGTGAGTGTACACGTATCTCTTTCTCTGTTTGTTTGTGTGTGTAGTCTGTTTATGTACATAATGTGAGTGTGTGTGTATGTGCAGCACTAGGAAAACCATTCAAATCCTTTTGGCCTGAGTGTAATTTTTTCCAGTCTAAGATTAAACAGAACCTCTTTTGATTACAATGTGACTAATTCTATTACATTAGCATGTGTATGATACACGCGCGATGCACATTTTGTGCCAGGTATTTTTTTTCTGCACTCCTCCACTCTTCCACACAGCACTCATTGTGTGTGTGTGTGTTGTGTATCTCCTTGAGAGTGAGTGTGTGTATTTGTATGGATGAGACAATAGACCATGGCAGAGTTTCCCTAGAAAAATACGTAACTCTAAATGATTCTCTAGAAGTAATCCCGTAAATGTTTCCCTTATGTATCTACACACTCACACAAATATCACGTAACGACTTCATGGTCCTCATCCATGTGGTTGTGGCTGTGTGTGTGTAAGTCAGACACAATATCTATATTAGAATTTGTGAGGGATAGGAAGAGAGGGAGGGAGGGGGAGAACATTAGTCTAGGTAGATGATGGTATTCTGGTCTTGTCTACTCAGTCAAATGTCATCTCTTGGTTTTTGCTCGACGTGTGACAGATGAGGAAATGATATGGAGAGGAGACAGTGTGTGCGTGTGTGTCTGTGTGTGCTGTGTATGCCTGTGTGTGTGAAGGGCAATCTTCATTTATTGTAGGAGAGATTAGTGGCGAGAAGGAGGAGGGGAGTAAGTCGACCTTAATTTTGAGAGTCTTGATCAAAAAAATGTTCAAAGATATTTTATCTTCTCCCCCATAAAAATCCACCTTTTCATCCAAATAGAGATGGATTAGTACTATTTATTATTAATTTATTAAAAAATATGTTCAAAATTGTATTTGACCCCCATTTTGATATTCGGATTTCGAGAGAATTGCAAAAAAATTTGACCTGGTACACTCGTGTGTGCTGGGCTATGTTGTGTGTGTTGAGGGTGTGGTGAAATGAAAAAATGTAAATTTCTCAAAGTCTAGAAATTTGAGAGGGAAAGAGATTGAGAAGATTGGGATGAAGTAGAGTAAATTTTTTTACCTTCCATCCCTCCTGCACTGTACTGTACTGTATACAGCTCAAGTCATTTTTGCGTGTTTGTTTAAATGTGTCTGTTCCCAGAGAGAGAGAGAGAGAGAAAAAAGAGAGAAGAGAGAGTTAAAGTTGATATATTTATTTTTTGGCAGAAAAATACTCTTCAACTCCCGAGCAGTCTGAGTAGTCTGAACGAGACTCATTTGAATATAATTAACACACTGGGTTGTCCTGTGAGTATTAGAACTGTTGAAGGATCCTCTTTAACAAATGAAACTCTAGCCCAGTTTGAGTCTCACATAGTTGCACCAGAGGATAACCTTGTTCTTCGCTCAATTACTCAGAGAAATGTGAAGCTAAGTATTGCTGTCGCCTTGAGTGACTTCCCAGCCTGTCTCTTCCACCATCTCCCTCGACCATCTCCATCTTCAAACACCTTCAAATCACTCCAATTCCCTCCACACAATTTAACTTCTCATCTTCCAAATGAAGAATCTCCTCCTCCTCCTCTCACTCTCTGGTCCTCCCTCCCTCCCTCCACTCTCCCTGGACAAGTTCAGCATGTCCTTGTGAGCCAGATCAATGGTTCTCTTCAAATCCATGTTCTACAGCTTCCTCCCTTAGTTGGGAACAGATCAAAGGACACCTCCACTCAGTTGACGTAAGCACAGCTTTTTTAATTATTACTACAACTACAACATAATTAATTTTTCCCTTTCCATTCACCCGTCCAGACCTAGCCCAACTTGATGTCAAAATTAACTATGCGAATTATTTACGTGACTAATTTGCTGAATGAATTTTATCATTAAAAATGTATTGACATGATCCATAAATTAGCTAGTTATTAACACTCTCAATGTTTACTGTTTACTGAGTGTAGGAATATTCTCTCGTTCTCTCCCATGTTTCAAAATCGCGTTGTAGTTGACGTCAGATTAAGAAAAGTCCCGCGTGGACATTCTTCTTTATCAAAGAGAAATTTCACAGTGTCCATTGTCAGGTCAACGGTCAATGAATCAAATTCTACTTTGGTGTTAGATTCAAACGACCATTATTACTTTTAATTTGAGACTACTTTCGTGGGAGGATACACTCAAGATCTACGTCATAAGATGTTAGATACGCCTATATGCCTAAAAAGGTAGACTTTCGTTGCTTTGTGAGGGAAGGCATTATAGGTCATATATTGTGTTTAAATGAGACAATGTGTTTCTTTTCCTCATACCTCCTCCTCCTCCTGAGATCATGGAGGAGGAGGGTAGAAAAAAATTTGTTTTGGCAGGGATGAGAGAAAGAGGGGGAGGCGAAGGTCCCAATACGGATGAGATTTGGAGGTGATATAGAATTTCCTCCACTTATACTGAAATAACTTTATCTGATTCCACCATTTGATCCTTAAATATATTAGAGGAGAGGATCTTCTTACGGCGGCAGCAGAAAGGAAGAATGTGTGAGTAAACGGAGAATGAAACAAGGAGAAAAGATTCAATATGTTACAACTTTGTTCGTTTTTTGTCATAAACGCTCTAAAAGAAACAGAGACGACAACATGTGTGAAAGTGTCCATTTATTGGTTCTTTTTGTGAAATCATATTACATACATACTTGTTTTTTACAATATTTTCTTTTACAGTTTGAAGTGAAAAGTTCAAAGGTCTTAAAGGCCTAGAGTAGACAATGACGACTCATAATTGTGATAAAAATGAGATTGGACGGATTTCATAATTCTGTCGTGTATATGTTTACTCTCTCACAAATATCCTGATCAATTCTACCTACTCTAATCCATTTTATTCAATTAAAGTGACACAGTGAGTGGTCACAGACTGTGAGAGAGAGAGAGAGAGAGAAATTCAATCTAAATTTCCCTCAGACTCTCTCTGTCTCCTCTAATCTTAATTTTCTCTAAGACTTGAGTAGCTGACCTTTTAGGATTTAAATTATCATCGAATAATCCCTCGATTCGCCTACATTACAGACGTTTTGTACATGTGGATCGTTAGAGAACAGAGGTTGACCTTGTCTCGGATCTTAGATTACAAATTTTTTACGTGGGTTGAGGAGAAGGCTGTACTGTTCAGTGATACATACATCAGGGACAGACAGAAGAACGTCAAGCTCAGCCATGAGATGTATAGATGGAGAGGAAGGAGGAGGAAGAGAGGAGGAGTAGCTATTAGTCTAATGTTTGACCTTTCAGGTGAAATGTCAACTACATAATTTGACAGTTAATTTCCCTTGAAATAGAAATATTTATGTTGAGTATGGCCAGGAAACTTGGGCTTTCTCCTCTCGCTTTCACTGATTAAACACGGACTGCTTTTACAAATCCTTCTTTTTTCTTTTTTCAGAATATTAAACGTGAGGAGTGGGGAAGATCGGAAGGGAGGGGAAAATGTCCTCTTTAGAGTGAGGCTGGTTAGTAAAAATGGAAATGTTGAGTATTATCCACTCACCCCGAATAATAGTAGTACGGATGGGACGAGGGAGGAAGACTCATCTTTAAAATTAACATTACCTTCGGATGGTGGTTGGTGGGTGGACTTTTTTCTGTCTTTTTTGTATGATTAACATGTGGCTTATTAAATTATATTTGCAGTGTACAAAATTAGAATTTTTTATTCCAGTACAAAAAATTTGTGTAAATATTCTTTCTTCCTTCAATGAAAATTTGATTTTATGCACATAAATTTATAATATGATATTTAATATGGAAAGGTATTCTGTTCACTTGGAGTCATCCTCACAAGGGAATCCTGGGACTTCTTCCTGGAAAGGAATTCGTGGAACTGATCTACTCAACTGGGAGAATACTGGCAGCTATTTACTCATATTCAGGGAGGACAAGGATGGAAGAACCAAGGTACACAAAATTATTTAGAATAAAATTTCAATTTTTAAAATGAGAATTTTTGAGCACAATTAATTTAGATCCCTTGTTTAAAATGGCTCTGAAGAGAACTCACAAAATTAAGAGGGGAATTTTGTCAAAATTGCTAAATGTTAATTAATTCAGATTTAAAACATTTTGTTCAAAATTCTCTGTTAAAATATCCAGAGGTCAACTTACACCCACACTTTCACTCCTGCCTCTCTGTTTCGCTTTTACATTGTAACATTGTACATCAAAAATTGATGACTGACATTTGAAATTAGGATTTAATACTTCCTCTGTAAATTACGTTTTGTGTGATGATGGAAATGCAGGTTGAACTTTTGACTCTTATGTATGTATGTATGTAGGAAGATTTAGTGACCTTGATTCCTCCACGGATTCACATGCTCTGGCTTCTTCCTCAATACATTGTGATGGCCTGGGCGGAAGTTTTGTTCATCATATCCGGCATGGAATTTTCTTACTCTGAGGTGAGTCCCATTATCTCTGTTTTTTAAACCCTGTATAATGTATTATAGAGTGATAGCATTTACAAATAATTAATTTGACTCAGAATTCACACTTGAACTTTTCCTTTCCTGTTTCCTATTCCGCCCAAACTTTTTTTTGTCTTCCTCCTTTCTTCTGAAAAATCATATATTATACATGATGAGGTACAGTTGAGGATTCAACAGATCTCTCCCCCTCACCGCCTCCAAGCACACACACACACACAAATCTGCATTCAATTTATATCAGCCTTTTAATCCTGTGTAAAAGATGAGTTGAGACTTGGTCTCCTCTTCTACTTCTACTTCTTGTTCCCTGTAGCCTAGCACAAGTTGCGCATTTGAGACAGAGGTAGAGGCAGTGAGAAAGGAAGAGAGAGGAGGGAAGGAAGGAGAGTAAGAGCTTCCGTCGGCATGGAAAAACATGAGTACATGATGAAGATATGAAAGATGAAATGAGAAGGTACTTATCTACAGAGAACTAGCATGATGACGCGCATGATACATTGAATATTTGATGTCCTATGAGTGCTTCTCTCCCCCTCCTTCACACACACACTACACACACAAGGATACACACACACCGTGCCTCTCGTGTACCTACATATCCGTTCATTTCATTTACCTTATTAGTATGCTCATATTCACTTTGGATGATTTGATCCTTGAGTAACATATTTTCGTTGGACTGTGTCTGCCTGTGTGTGGTGCTTTAGTCTAATACAAAGAGCATATTTTGTTACGCTATAGCACAGCAGAGTAAGAGTGAGGAGCAGCCCTGAAAACATTGATGCGCCGCACTTTGACGCAACACATCTCTCTCCTTCTCTCTCTCTCTAATCTATAGCACGAGTAGAAAGCGAGACAGAGAAGAGGAAGAGAGAGCTCAAGATGAAATATATTGAGAATGAAATGATGAGAAGCATCAAAGACTCCGGAGAAAATGTAGAGAGCCTCTGTAGGTATACATGAACATACACACACACTTTGACCCACACACCAAGATTCAAGGCTGCGTGTGTGTGGGATCGATTTTTGTACTTGTAGCTGCGGAGACAAGAGCGTGTGTGTGTGTAGACAAATGTTTTTTTGTTGTGCTCGTCTCTCACACACTCTCTCTGCCTTTCTCTCGAAAAATATTTTAATATAGGAATTTAACAACCATCTTCTTTCCCTCACTCTCTTTCTCTCTCTCCAGGAAAATATAAATGACGTCACGGGTAGTCAAGTCAGGTCACACCAGAAAAATTAACCATTAAAATTTCAACGTAGTACATGTGTGTGAGAGAGAGAAAGTGAGAGAGGGAGAAAAACTTGGACCGTTGTTCCTCTCATTTGTTTTCTCTCTGGGAGTGGAGTATTGTCTAAAGGCTACACACACACGCACCACACAACATGTATGTGATATATGGATGAGAGTACTGACACATCACATCACAGTATGAAAAAATGACACGAGTCTAAAATGTGTGATGCATGGAAATAATGGGAGTAAAGTAGGGAACACACAAGTTAGTCTATTTTCCGGATACTCCAGACACGTCCTCGCTCGCTCGCTCCTGTTCCGGTTAAGAGGTCTGGAAAATAAATTTTCAAAGTAAATGGGGGGAAATTAGAGTGAAAAAGCATCATCATGTGGGAAAGCTCTCATATTCTACGGGGCTAGCCTTACCAATGGTTTACAAATACGGTACGGACGATGGGATGGAAGTGTGTGTATTTATAAAGAATTGTACATAATGTAAAATGGCATGTAATTTTGCTATTGGTTTTTTTGAACTTTCTCCCTCTCTCCATCTCTACAAATATCCCTCGCTTGCCTTGATGAGGCCAAAGCCACTATAAAGGATGAGCAACAAATTGTCTTTGGTTACTTGGGTTTTTAGATAGAAACGTAGAAGAGAGGGAAACTAAATTAAAGATGTCAGGAAGGTAAATGTTAAAATTGATTTTATAGCAGGATGTTGATTATATGATCAAGGTATACACATTGCGAGGATACTCTCTTTCTCTCACACACACATACGCCTCCTCCTCCCTCTGACCTAGAGAAAAGATAGAGAAAGATAGGCAGGCGGAGGTTGAGCTTCTTCTTCCTAAATGAATGCGTGAGAGCATCTGACATCAAGTTTTATGCCTCTTTTTCTCAGACACACACCCACATCCACTCTCACTCACTAGCTTTCTCTCTCTCTCTCATCCCTACCACAACCATATGGAAGGTAAGGTGGATGGATGGATGGGGGAAAGGAGGCTGGAGAAAGAGAAAGCAAAGACGATGTACATTGCACGTATACATCGATTTCCTTCCACCTACCACACCATGGCATTGGCATTGAATTCACTCACACACACACACACATTTGCTCTCAGCTTATCTTTCCAAGTATTTGGTCATATTAAAATCCTATGTGTACAACATGAAGAAAAACCTTTTCACATGAATTTTGTGAGGAGGTGACGAGGGAACAGCTTTGGATCGTGTTTTGAGAATTATATTAAATATCCGGGTGAAAGCTGGATTCAAATCAAATTGGATTCATGAGTCCTGTTGATTATTTTTAATTTAAATAATCTTAAACGATTGGAGAAAGTTTGGGAGAGAATTCAACCAGGGTTTCAATATTTGATTTTATTTGGCATGGTGGGTCAATTCTAAATTACATTCTGACAAAATACAGCAAATCTCCGTATACTAAATCATAAAGTGGTTAGAATTAATTAAAATTTCATTCTGAAATGTGTAAAATAATTTTTCAACGGAAAATGTTTAAAAGAAGCACTCCTTGGTTTCCTAAAAGAGGGAAAGCTTGGTTTCTGACCCCTTTCTCCACTCTTTTACTTTCCCTCGTGACTTTCACTTTTATAAAAGGAAGAGTCCTTTTCCTCTTCATGCACTCTCTCTCTCCTACCAGGTACATACCTTTTCATGAGAGATATTTTCCCTGTAATTGCGAGAGTCCCAACTTACGACTTATCTCCGGAGATGTACAACTTTTCTTGAAAAGATTATCTAGTACAGAGGAAGCATCTTAGATGAAAAAGAGAGAGAGAGAGAGAGTCTTCTTCCTCTTCCTTCTTTTTCACATTATGGAAAGCTTAATACAGCGTCAGCATTCCTTTCTACTTGGAATGCAGTCAAGGTCTCTCTCCCTTCCTCTGTCAACTGTCAATATTTTACCTCCTGACTGTCACTCTCCATTATTACCATATATATCACTTATGTGAAATTTATTTTTATTGTCTTTCAAATCATGACTCACCCCCACACTCACACACAATGTACTTATGCATGTATCTTTATTTCTCCAGGCTCCAGCCAGCATGAAAAGTGTACTCCAGTCCTGTTGGCATTTAACAAACGCAGCTGGGAATCTCATGGTCATAATTGCTGCTCAAATCAAAGGACATCATTCCCAGGTAAACTTTCTCTCTCCCTCTCCCTCATTATTCACATATTCTACAGAGCGAACACATTTACACAAATACATGACAAATACATGTGTGTTGACATCCAAATGAAGAATTCAAAAATAATTGCTCCTCACCAATTAAAACACTTTACAAAATGACAAAATACTAATTTGAAATTAAAACTGGGCTAATGGCCATGTGTGGCAGGACAGACAATTCGATTTGGTTAAATTATGAAACTCAAAGTCAAATTAAATTAGGACTCCTCTCAGTAAAATTATCATAATGGGAATATAATGAGTACTTTTAATTTTTCTAGCACGCAACCCGAAAATCTCATTGATTTATTAATTTCTCCCATTTAATTTTTGTACGTCTTGTTGTTGTTCATTTCAGGCGACCGAGTTTTTGATATTTTCATCCTTGATGGGGATCGACATTATTGTTTTTGCTTTGATGGCAATGCGTTACAAATACGTGAGTCCTCTTGGAACTCATTCTTCCTCTCCCCTTGATTATGAAGAAGAGTCAAATTACAATAATAAAATTGACAAATTCCCCATCAAAGAAACAAATGAACTTATTTACCCCATCGAACCATCCTCCAAGGAAGAAACGAGATTATGAGATCAAACTGAATTACTCAGAAACGTAAAATTTTGGAATTTTGAGGAATAAATTCCATGCACAAGAAAGTATTACAAAAAATATATTTGTATCGTATTTTAAAATTCTGATATAACTGTAATATAATTATTTAAATTTTTTATTCCTTCTTCGCTTTGTATAGAAAAGCAGACTTGTAAATTACGTGTTTTGTCCAAGATTTACGTCAATTAGCATTTGAATGGACAGTAAGATTATGTATGATTTTTAATATTATATGAAAATATGACAATTTTATGAGAAAAATTT
This sequence comes from Pygmarrhopalites habei, assembly GCA_009870185.1. Classification (NCBI taxonomy): domain Eukaryota; kingdom Metazoa; phylum Arthropoda; class Collembola; order Symphypleona; family Arrhopalitidae; genus Pygmarrhopalites; species Pygmarrhopalites habei. The sequence continues at coordinate 9,492 of WJFB01001463.1, read as the reverse complement.
ATGCCGAATGAATAAAAAAATGAAAGTTTACAAAAAACTCAGACTGGGTCGAATGTCGAGTGTGGAGAAAAGAGCCAGCTTTTACTTTTTCTTTTTGCAAACACTACAAAATGAAAATATATTGTGTATCTTAATCACAGTATCCTAGTCAGTGATACTCAGTTTCCATATTCCATATACATATTTTAAATATATATCATTAAACAGTACATAAGTGTGTGTGGTGTGTAGTGTGTGTGTGTATTTGTGTGTGTAGAGGTTACATTACATGAGAATTACATGAATATTTGTTTCTTGTACACACAACATCCATTCACAAATACCATATTTATACATAATAACATCTTTGTATGACAGACATCCCATTTATTTTACTGTACACAGGATAGTGTATCCTCGTGATATCTTATAACATTCTTGATAAATATGGGAAGAAGAGAGAGAGAGAGAAACTAAATGCTTTTCATATAAATCTCATATTGCAAATTGAAAATAAAAAGTGCAATTGCACAAAGTGACAAAATAAATGAGGATTCCACATTCTATAACAAAAGTTTTGTAGTTTTTGAGTAGAAAGCAGGCGAAAAAAAACGAAAATGACGTTCCAAGAGTTTTGTCTCAAAAAATGTGAAATGTTTACTCTCCTCCTCCCTTACCTACTGTGTGAGGAGCCGCAAACGGTTCTGATGCACAAAGTTGAACCACTTTTGTATTATATCGTCAAACCTTCTCTCTCTCTCTCGTCCTTCTTCCATACTCTTTAAACTTTTTGTGTGTATGGGGAAGAAGTTGGTGTAAATTATTTTTAGACAGATTCACCAACACACACACACAACAAACGGCGAGAACACACATCCATGTTGTGTACACACACACACATGAAAACAAGACAGAGTACATGCCATTCACATATTGTATAATATAAGTACTGAGTTTGCTTCACTAATTTTTTATTTCACACACACACTCACACACACACACACACAACAACTTTGGGAAAACAGTCATTGAAATAACCCTTTAAACCATTTTTTTTCTATGCTGACATAAGAGTGTGTACTTACGATGTGTAGTCGTATTGCAATTTGTAAATGGTTGGTATGTTTGTGAGCAGATTTTTCCTCATCTAATTCTACTCTCTCTGCTCCTACCTAACTAATTTAGAATACAAGCTTTTTTTGAACAGTGTGGTATTGATTTATACAGAGGGATGTATAATAATAAATATTTGAAAAAAACAATTTGTTAACAATTCCTCCAAGGAAGTTCCACCGATTTGTCTCTCCATCTCTATCTCTTGAGCTGTGTCTCTTATTTGTAGTGTGGAATTCGAAAGCTTGTAAAAATAAATAGGAAATTATCAAGATTTTTTTAGTAATTGTTATTGTTGGAAGAACTGAGGTTTTATCCTCCTCCTTCCATGTTTTCTGTTACAGAATTTCTGTATCAACAGCTCATCCGTCTCGTTGACACACACACACACACGGAGACAGAGAGAAAGGGAAGGAGGCTTAATTGCCGACAAAACTATTCAAATACTCTGTAAATATTTTTTCAAAAAAGTTTTAAAATCTATATATTCACACTGCGTAATTTTACAGTGCATATAAACACTCACTAATAACTTTAAGCTATGGCACGAAAACGGAATTCACTGTAAATTATCCCCTTTGTTCAAGCCTCCAGTCAAAAATCAAACAAAATGACTTTGAGAAAGAGAAAGCAAAGGGGAGGGTGGAGGAAAGAAGGGATCAAAAAAATTAAAAATTCCTTCCTTCCTTCCAGGATTTCCAGGATTTGAAAATATTAAAAGAAAAGCCACAAAGGATTCTTTTTTTATATAAAAAATCATTAATTAATACGATTTTGAGAAGTTTACACAAAAGAAGCGGAGATGTGTATCTTAAGTAAATATTGTTTAAATTAGTGCACTACACACGAGACACTTGAGTAAGTAGGATAATGTAATCGTAATCGTATTTTATTTTGTATCTTGTAAATTAATATCCTATATAAGATCATTGTACTTAATGAGGGGGAGTTCCAATTCTCCTTAACCTACACATGACACACGGTCATCAATTACGTATTTAATAAATAAATTTAATAAATTATGACAAAATTATAAGCTAATGACCAATATATATGTATAAATTTAATTCACAAAAACATTGTACCGGGTCTCAACCCACATTTTTTCTCTATGTAATATTATGTACAGTAATATCAACATTTTATTTCACATGTTTAAAAAAATCTCCAAATTTTAAATGAACAAGTTAATGGCGAGAGCGAGGGCGAGGGGAGGAATTGGATCCATTTTATGTTAACCTATGAAAACAGGATTAAGAAACTTCACTGGATGTTCTTATAGCACTAGGACTTGTATACATTTTTGACATCCAAAGAAAAAATTATAGACACAGTGATGGATAGTACTCTATTTTCAAATTCTACCTTAGTCTCTATCATATTCATATTTAATTTATAACACATGCTTTCCTCTTTTCTGTTATGCACCACGAAATTACAATTCATTCTTTGTGTGTGTGTATTTATTTATGTAATGGATTCCCACATATTTTTGACAATCATTTTACACTTTATTCGGGATATTCCTGAAGGAGATTGAGCGAACACAGATCAACTCCTTGATTATATAATAACAATGGGTAATTTCCAAAATTTAGGTACCTTTTTACATATTTCTATTTTACACGATCCAATGTACAACAAACAAAATTTTTTAATTTTCTGTACAATTAATACATTTTTTGTTCCATTTTTGTTGACACTAATAAATTTATTATTTAATTATCACACTGGTTATACCCTACTCTATAATGTATCAATACCCTCTCCCCCATGACGTGTGTGTGTAGGCGTTTCAATAGCCAAGAAAATTCTTCTCTCTGTCGTGCGGTAAGGAAGAATAAAGCCGGGGATGCGTGCGTGTCGTGTGTTTGTGTGTGTATTTGAGACATTTTGATACTCCATGTAAACAGACGTATACAATAAATACGAATTTGTGACGATACTGAGGATACAATTTAGAATAGATTCCTATTATGTACATGTATTGTACGGGGAGAGACTTTCCTATTCCCAAATATTTAGTTTTAATTAATTTTTCAAGTATTATTAGAAATATTTTGATATATTTCCCTACATCATATTCTCCCAATCATCAAAGTGTTCAGTTAAGCGTATCATATTGTTCTTGTGTATATATACACTTACGTACCATATACTACATTTTAATGTTTGAGTGTGTTTCCCTGCTTCCAACTCCTTTCTCCCTTAAACGAATATACACAAATAGAAAAAATAATATTTTTATATACACCGTTCGACATTATACATATTAATCTGTACAACAACTTTTTTGTCATGCGGATGATAAAGTCTCGTAAGAATTGAGCATATCAGATGTGACACACAATATATTTTGAATTGAAAAGAAAATCATGCTTGCTTTCTCCGGGATTTCCCAGTGTGTGAGTTGAATATATTTATATGGCTATGTATAAGTGAATAAGGATGACTACACGAATAGAACGTTTTCAAAAACTCACCATATTGTGTATGTAATGTTTATTTTTATACGTGTGAGAGAGAGTGAGAGTGTGTACATTTTTGTCAGACTGGAAATAATTTATGGGGCGGGTCACAAACGAGGTCATAGTGTGAGTGAATGTGTCAGCATTGTTTTTAAAAAGAAAAATTGCAGCTATTTTCTTTATGATTCAATGATATTGTAAAGTTTACAATGTAAACCAATTGTAGGCTAACAGTGAAAGTTGTTTAAAAAGGACATGAGATTCTTATGGTGAGAATAGGAGAAAATGCGTGAGAGTGAAAGTTGAGACAGGGTAAACTCTTCCCTCTAAAATACCCGGATGAAATGAGTACGAATCAAAAGTGTGTAAGAGTTACTAGCATCTTAAGAGTTATCTCTTCTGAGTGATCATGAAATCAAAGAATGTATTTACTCAATAAAATAAAAAATACTGACTATACTGTAAGTATAACAGGGTAGGTACTCCTTCAATATTGTTGGTATACCATATTTTGTATTTTGTAATATTTTCCTTAAAACAAAATTTTGTGTTTTGTACATGGCTTCCTCTAATCTTAATTAATAATATATATATATTTACACAAACAGTTTTTTCACCAATGTAATGTATACACAAGTATGTATTTAAATATATATATGTATTATGTATATATGGCATTTTTCATATACGAAGAAGAACACATGTAATATACGTCGTTACAAGTGGATTCATGATAATAAAGTTTAGTCAACTACGTAAAGTATTTAACTCTAACTCACTACCCACTAAACTTGCCCTGCGTCATATATTTTAAGGTATGTATATGACCCACAGCTTTAACATTTCTCTCATCATTTTCAATTTTAATTAATAATTATACTGTATTTTATTTTTGGTAGATTTCCATTCACAGGTGCTTCGGTCTGTAAGCGTAATATGTGACCTTTTTTGGTTCATTACTCTTTTTTTGTCATTAAAGAAACATGTAGAGTTATCTCTCTCTCTCTCTCTGTTTTTGCAATATATTTACAAACTCTCACTCTATATACGTATATATAGCTATATGTGTAGTCTACACAAGTACGCACTCATCCTTTATGTATATGTATATGTACAATAAATAATAAAATTAAATAATTTCATTCTGAGTCACACACACACAAGGGAGGGGTGTGGAAACCCCTTTCTCCTTGTCTTCTTACCTAGTTTACTAAATATGTATTAGAATAAATTATTTACGGAGACGGTGCACACACACAAATGCAGATACAGTACGATACAACAGGGTAATGAGTAACATATTCCCTTCTTCATGTCTTTCTATTGCTTTTTTATTCAAGTATATATGTATAGTTAATAGTCGGTCATAAAAAGATCTAGATACAACAGTGTAAAGTCAACCTGTTAATTTGTGTACACTTTTACCCTACTACAGCATTAAGTACCTACAGCATGTTACTTTGACGGGGGGAACGGTTACCAAATGTAGTACAGTGTATGACAGTTAAATATATGATGAGTGATTGAGGAGGAGGGTACGCAAGAAACTTTTTTACATTTTATATGAATTTTCCCCGTCCAGAGAGAAACTACTACTTACTACATTAACAACAACGTGGGAAGGACATACAGTAGTGAGTATCTTTTTTTTGTTCACCGGGACTTAAGTAAATATCATTCTGGCTATTTCATAGTCTTCTCAGCAATGTAGGTAAAGAAGGAGAAGAAGAAGAGAGAGAGAGAGCTTTTGCATTGCTAATTTTATTTATTTTTACTTTGTGCTTCTGCATTTCCTAGTAACCGTCATAAGGGTAAGTACATATAGGAGAAGAGTTTAGATTGAAGAAAGTAAAGTCATAACCCTGTTCAGAATCGCACACGCAGTCCACAATGATAAATTATTACCATTTAAAGTGATGAGCAGGGAAGTTGTGAAAAAGGAAAAGAAGCGGGACTGTGTGTGCTGTGTTTGTATTTCATAATTGTATAATACTTAAAATACTACCTAGTCTCACAAATGTCATAACCTATTTTACTGTAGTATGTAGTATAGCTAATGTTAATTTAGTATAGTAAGTAGTCTATGTCTTGTTCCGTTTTTTTTGGCATCTACCAATGCCCTCTTAATTAAATGGTTTCTTTAAAACATACAATAAGTAGTATAATGTAATATTATTTGAAGGTGTGTATATTCACTTGTGTAGATAGTACACTAGAATAGTATTCTATGGTTTACTTTATCATTCCGGGATTTATATGTATTTGGTTTGCAAAAAGCTCTAAATTTTCATTTAACAAGTATTTAAGAAAATATATTATTATTTATTTCATTCTTTGTAGAGGCTTGGATATAGTATATAGTGTATAAGGTGAGAGAGTTACATGCTTACAACTATTGTAAAAGTGTGTAATATGTTATATATTTATATTTTCTGTGAAGCAATGCCAGTTTCGTATATTTATTTCTTTTCAAAAACTACAGGGTACAAGTGTGAGATGAGGATGAAAAGAGATAGAATAAAAAGCACTTTATCAGGTAGATTTGGTCATCCCCAAAGACTTCCACACCTAAAACTCCAATTTAGTTAATTAGAGTAGTGGAAGGGCTCTCTGTCCATTTTTTCCACAACTTACAAAGACAATTACAATTATCAAATTTCAGCAACAATTTGTGAAATTTCCTTTCCGAATCAAGATTAAGATTATTCAGATCTGAATCATTTTTGAAAAAAATCAATTTGAGAGTTAAAAATAGACAGATGAGCCAGGGATGGTCGTCATTTGCTTTCACTATCATAGAAATGAGCTACAGCCAAAGGTATTTCATTGCAGGTACATGGAATAATATTATATTTTTAATAGCCTTTTTCTTCTTAGGTAGTCAGTTATATTGTAAAAGCATGGAGCCCATGTGGTTGGGTTGAGTCCCGTGTGGACTTACAAAAAAGAAGAGGAAAATGTCAAACACGTGAAAAGAGAGAGAGAGAGAGAGAGAAAGAGAGCCAGAGTGAAATTTTTGTGTGTGGGACAATGAACGTCATCACCACCATCACGAGGATACAAAAAAAAGCCCGTGGGTTTATGCACGGAGGAAGTGGGATCAACTTTCTCCGGATGCAGTTTTTTTCAAATGTATTACATACATTGCCTAAGCATATGAAAAAGAGAGGACTATAGCGGAAGTGTACATAAGTATCTACTCTCCTACAGTCACAAGTGTGTGTGTGTCTGTGTACATTGTATATATAAATAATGAAGGAAGGCCGGGAAAGCGAGAGCGTTACGTGCTGTACACACACATTGCCCATACTCCTCCTCATACCACACAATCCATGGGAGTGAGGTAAGTATGAGACGACGTCTACCTTTTCTGCAGAGACTTTGTGCAAAAGTCTGCTCAACATCTCTCTCTCTCTCTGTCTCTGGATGGAGGAGGAGGAGAGAATAATGTATAGTACGCATGTAAAAGAGAGTTCTTTTTTTACACCTCCAGCAGGAGAGAAAGTGGAAGCATGGCTGGGGGAAGATGTAAATAATTTAGTAGCTGTGTAATAATAATATGATTCATATATATTTTCGGATTACACACAAAAAAAATTGTGACAATCTTTACCTAGAACATTTTGAGTTGAAAATCCTCTCCTCTTTCAATTCCTCTTCCTCTCGATCTCTACACACAACACAGACAAATGGCTCAAAAGGTACAATGATTTGCAGAATGCGGGGAAGATTATTATGATAATTTGCATATTGGATTTTAGTGAGTCTCTTTTAGTGATACGGGTACTGTACATTATATAATAAGTAAGTAGTATGTGTATGTATTGTGTTGTACGGATACAAGAATAGGATTATAATCTACAGCACTAAAAGTATTTTAAATAGTTTATGGTCAGTGTACAGTTGATCGTTGATCGTTGATATATAATATATATTTGGTGTCTATTTTTTATGGCTTAAATCTTAAAATCTTTTTTTGATGAAAAAAATTGTGTCAGTTTTTTTCCCTCCCATTTTTTTTCTCTTCTTCCTGTCTTCCTTTTCTTGTCTTGTGTCTTGGGTTCAACTCATGTCGTGGAGATCCAGCCTCCCTAAGTTTTTTTTGTGTAAATGTAAACAGAGTTTATTTTTCTTCAAAAAATACACACACAACTATTCTCCTGTTTGTGTTTTTGGGTAAACTCTTCTTTTTCATGTAAATGTTCAACAAGACTTTTTTGTATTCTTGGTTGTATCTCTACATTAGTATCTTTTACTTTTAAGTATGTAAGTTTAAAGGAACACTGAGAACATTCGTTTTTTGATATATTTTGTTTGCTATGAATATATATTTATATTATATCTATACATATTGTATATTGTGTATACTCTACATATTGTATTGTATTTTTTGTAAATAAATATAAATGGGTTTCCGTTGGACGCCTTGACTAAATGCTACATTATATAACGTACGTGTTCTTGGGTAGAGATGAATAGCGAGAGGTTATAGAGAGAGAAAAGTGAGATGTATCTTAATTCATTTAGTTTGACATAAAATTAATCCCTGTGAATTGGAGGGGGTGAATGAACGGAGAGTGAGTTCATACTGAGGACTGGAGAAAGGGGTGAGTCTGGGGCAAAGCTGGAAGATGAAGAGGGAGGTCTGGAGTGCTCTACCTTGATGGACCGTTCTTCATTCAGAGAAGTGGAGGTACTACTAGAACTGTGCAGGTCGGATGACGAGGATGAACTGTTCCGAGTGTGAGTTCTCAAATGACGTGTGATCATGTCTCTGCGACAAGCCGAGTAGGGACATTGTGGACATTTGTAAGGTTTCTCCCCTGTACACAAATAAACATGGATTTTTTTATTAAAAAAAATTGAAAAACTATGCCATCACAAGTACACAATAGTGACAGATAAAAACTAAAGAAAAGACGCAAATCAAACTGACCTGTGTGAGTTCGCTGATGTGTAGACAAATGATCTGATCTGTATAGGGAGAAAATAGGGAGAAAACACATGTATTGACTGCAGAAATGTATTTATATGCAGTGAAATTTTTTGAAGATAATTTTTTTGATCCTTACCTGGAAAAGACTTGTCCACAGACTCTACAAGTATATGGTTTGACTCCGGTGTGCAAGCGCATGTGTCTTGTGAGCATATCGCCTAGAATATCAGAAAAGAAAATGTTTAAAATACTTATCCCCTTTCTTAGAAAAAAGTTGTTTTTTTAGAGAAAAAAAATTTCCCAATTTTTCTCACTTCTTGCAAAGGAACGGTGACAGACATCACAAGGGTAGCTCTTATTGGGATCATGAGGTTTACTCTTATGTCTGGATGCCATGTGTTTGGCCAGACGGTCATGAAGACTGAACCTGCAAGAGAAAGGAGGGTGAAAGTTGAAATATTTTTAGACGGATTCTTTTGAACGGTCCCATGTCATAACTTACAAAGTCATATATTAGAAAAGTGATTTGTTCGAAAACCATTTGTTAGAAAAATAATCTGTTAGAAAAGTCAAATCTAGAAAAATCACTTGTTAGAAAGTCAATTGTTCGAAAAGTCATCTGTTAGAAACTCATCTGTTAGAAAATTTTTCTGAAATCTTTCACTCGTTCACTCTTGCTCCATCCCCTGTCAGCAGGTGACCTGACTCACAAGGGAACTTTTTCACATGTACCACTGGAAACAGTTGGAAAACCCACTCCCAAGGTCAATTCGAGTACACTGATTCCGAATATGTCGGTAATTCGGGCGGGAAAAATTTTGTTTTGCCGCCAGAGGGCTCCAAAGTGCTAATGTTGAGGGACAAAAATTTGACCAAAAAATTTGGGACCCGGATCAAAATTGCTCTACATGAGTCCCTGAGCAATGTTGAAATGGGAACTTTTGTCCTATCTCATAATCCATGACCTCCAGAGGTCACCCAAGCAATGGGAGTGTA
>WJFB01001462.1:0-31022 GCA_009870185.1 Pygmarrhopalites habei | reverse complement strand
TGAGAAGAAAATGAAACGATGAAGGGAGGGAAAAAAATTGGAAAAAAAGTTCGTGCAGAAAATTGTGAATTTTTGTTTGCACTCAAACTATCCACAGGTGAATACATGTGTGTAAAATACAGGGTTGATTAAAATAATACATATACATGTAAAATGTGATATGATATGTGTGTGTGGAGATGTGAGTGTTTGGATGATGAGAAGTAGTTGAGAAGGGGAGGAAGAGTTAAACAAACTACTTTGGAGGTAAAAATCTAGAACAAATCATTCAACTTCTTGACTTGGTGGTTGTGTTGTTGTTGTTGTAGTTTCTCCACTGACTAAGGGTTGTCTCGGAAAAGCACTTGATCCATCAATTCTGACAGAACATTATATAACGCATGATATGAATTATTATTGTTGATTTAAAGTACATTACACACTACAGACTGTAGACACACAGGGAGGGAGGGAGTACAAGTTACACATTGTGGTGTGGGAAAGATGGGCTATCATAAAATGTGTGTGTGTGTGTCTGGTACAAATAATTCGTATGGATGATGCTAATAATTATGGTTGATTTTGTGTTTGCCAAGCACCGTTTTAATACAGATTACGTGTCAAGGGATTTTTAGCCATTGCAAATATTTACTGATCAATTTTTCAGCCATTGTCTGTACCCATCCAACCATGTAAGTACGTACGTACGTGTGTGTTTGTGTGGATGCGGGAAATTAAGGTAACAGAGGGGAAAAAAATTATTATGTTAACAGCTTTTTAAAATTACGAATTGGCAACCTTTTCCATGTATCATCCTCTCTCTCTCCTCTCTTTCGCACTCCATTCCTCCTCCTCTTCTTGTTCTCAGCCTGACTGTATTGAGACTGACAAGACATTTTTACATGTACCCAACACACACACATACACTCCTCTTTTGCTAATACTAATAATACATTCTGTATGTAACTTTTGGAGCAGCTAATATTATTCATGTCTCGGGTTTTTTTGATTAATACGATAACACAGTTTTTTCCTTTGTGTGAAGCGTGAGTGTGTGTGTGTGTGTGTCTCGCGTTATCTCGACTTGAAAAGTCAGGTTGTACATGATCGTTAGGTACTCAATAGTTACAAGATGAGAATGAGCCCCCAGCTCTAATTAAAGTAGGAGTCCCCTTTGGTACGGGTGTCAAAAATGTAAATGAGTCTTGAAAACACTCTCCCACTCTCACAAGCTACAACTTTAACAATTTCCCATTAACTCCCTCCGTCAATTCTTCTTCTTCACTGGAGTGATATGAGAAGGAGAAAAGTACAATTTTTTGCTTTTCTTGAATGGGAAATTGAATGCAAAATCTTTTTTTCCTCACTTCCACTCATCCCTCTATTACATATATTATACAGTATTAATATAATTATTTTGAAATACATCAGCTGTGAACGAATACTGTGATGAATGATTTATTGTTAATTTCTTAAAATTTTCTCCCACATTTTACTCAGTGTGAAATTGTACACTCAATTTGTTTCATATGTGTGATATTTTATCACAAAGATTACATATTAATGCATTCGTGTGTGTGTGTGTTTGAAAAGAAAAATAGCAGAGTTTGGGTAAAAGTTGAAATATTCTTAATTTTGTCGTGTGTTGTACAAAACTAGATTTATGTTTCTCAACAAATTTATTTGACATTTCCTCCTCGGACTCCTCTTCTACCTGTAGATTCTACACTCAACAGAGAGGAGAGTTAATGTGAACTGAAAAGGGTAAAGAGTCCACTGGGAGAAATTGCTCTGTCAAAGATCCACACACACACACTGCATAAGCGTAAGTATAGGTAATCACCTTTCACAATAGGTAAATCTCCATATCCACTTTTTTTGGCTACCAATACACAAGGAGGAACGAGTATAGGATATTGCACTTGTATGTAAATGTGTGTCAGCTAAATAGTGAAGATGAGTGGTAATTCAGCATGATCCGTGGAAGAGATAAATTACAATACACAGTGAGAGATGAGGGAGAAGAGGAGGAGGGAAGACATGATAGGGACGCTGCCAGACACTAAGCTATTTCCAATCTTGACTCTCTGCTAGTCTCAATCCAGAATGACAGTGATAAACTACATAAAACTAGTACCAAGGGAGGGATGGAACCAAGAAATGAGGACTTTATTGTGCACAAAACCTGATGATCATGAAAACTGCAGAAAGAAAAGGGGAAATAATATAAATTTCTTATTTTCCCTATTTTCCATACAGCTAAAGAAGAGAGAGACCTCCAATGGTAAACTCTCAGCCCTCCAAAATGAAAGATGAGAGATAAGGCAGCAAATGGAATTCAATGTTAATTACACTAAATCCTCCCTTACCCTCCACACCATATACTTAGGCTAATTGTGATTTTAATATGAGAAATTAATTTTTTTTCTCCTCTCCCTTCCCCCCTCCATACACACACTCACTCTTATTGTTGAGACTGAAGGAGGAGAAACATAAACTATTACGTATTGAGTTACATGGGATAATTCTAGAACATCAAAATGCTGCTAAATACTAGTTAGATTTCATTTCCGACAAATTAGATTTTAATACCACAGCTGGTTTCCTACTTGCCACTTTTGCATGCAATTATGTATCCATAAGGACAGACAGACACACACACTCTCACTCTCTCATTTCACATCCTATCTACATTAACATCATACTCGAGACTCCTTCACTTGAGAGAGAGAGAGAGAAAGGAAGAGAGCCTGGAATGTATCACCATACGAGGAGAGAGAGAGTATATTCTCCATCCTAGCTTCGTACAAACTTAAATGCCGAATACCATTCATTACTCTACGTGGGGAGCACTTTATCAAAATCAAACGGCAGAGAAAATGGGAGTCAGGAGGGTCCGTGGTCATAAATCAAAAAACTGTGTGTGTGCCCTGTGTGTGTGTGCATGATGTACAAAATACATTTTTATACTTGAATGGCAACAGGTTGAAAAATCCAACCTCATAACATCCACACACAGGCACACACAACATGGAGTGTATTAGTAATACACTGTATACGATTAAAGATTAAATTTCCCCAAAAAATTTTTACACTCTCCCCACAAAAACCTCACCTCTTCTCTTCCTATGCTGAGTAGCTGATGCTGATATGATGAGTAATTTTAATGGAATCCTGGAGCACTTGTAAGTAGCAAGGGAAGGTGAAGGTGGAAGAACCATTTATGCAGTACATTATACACACACACGCACACACGCAGTATCTTCCTTATGAAAAGGAGAGAAGAGAGAGAAGTGAATTTTTTTTCAAACTTGTTCCCTTGTGCCAACATTATTTATTGTTGTCAAAGTCAGTCAAACCTATTCAACGGTTGTAATTGTAAATGTATTTCATTTCCTAATCGTCATCGTGGACTGTGTGTGCGTGTGTGTGTGTACGTGTACAATACGCCACAAGATGTTTAATAACATCTAAATTTGATTCCCATATCCTCATCCACAACGGCCATTCGACATTAATCACAAAAACCTAGAAATAAGTAGCTCGATTATAAAATGGAAATAGAATTTTCCCTGCAGTTCTACAAAAATCTCATTTTTGTACATCATAAATTTTAATGAATCCATTCCCCTCCTCCTCCTTTAATCTCACAAATGACTCACGTGACAAACCACTATCATGTTCATTGGAAAAAATATCATCTTTTCACATATAAATAATCCCCCCCTCTCCACCACCACTGACCAACAATCAAGGAGGAGGAGGATCCAAATGGATGAAGTTGCAAAAAAATTAGACATGGGAAACGAGAAATGAGAGTCAACTTAATAATATGAAAGGAGTCTCAATCTGAACACAACCCAGAAGAGAGAACAATAAGTGAAGATAAAAGAGTTCAGTAGATATAAAATGTACATTTTTTGATAAAAAAAATCTCAATGAGAAGGGTCGGTGGAAGGGGAAATGACAAAAATTAAAATGGTTTATGATTTGTGCATGTTCCTCCCATGCCTCTCGTCTGTTCTCACTCGTTCGATGTTGAACACAATATGATGCGCAATGTTTGTATGTGTGAGTACCACGAAAACCTAAGTAGTATATTTTTGAGTTAACTGTACGATACCAAAAGAATTCTTAAGAGCAAGACTCCCATTACATAAGTACAATGCCAGAGAAAAAGGGAGATGAGAATCACGTATTACAAAACAATAGTCATAATTTCAAATTTTAAAGATTTTCAGTCCTCCTCACACACAACAAACAATCATTTACCCGTCCACACTGTGTGTGTATGTTAGGGTGTGTGTATGTGCAGCAGAATAAATTCAAACATGTTGGGAGGAAGTCGAAGAAAATTTCTAGGGGAGAGGAGGAGAGAGGAGAAAAATTTACAGATACAGGACACAGGACACATGGATTATCTTCTTGGCTACGGTTAAGATTTGACAGCTCGAACCTTTTTTTCTCTTCTCCTTCTCCTCCATCAATTTAAAACTTAACCACACACACTAATTTTCTCGTGAACAGGAGGAACCCTTAACGACGACGTTTCTTTTTCTGTGCAAGTTTTTTAAAAAAACAAATTCTCAACTACCATATGCACAGTGCAGTGTGTGTGTGTATGAATACTCAAAGATAATAATAATATCAAGAACTAGCCAGGTTTACATCATCATCAAAACTCAGCGAGAAAATACACACACACACACACACAATCCAGAGTTGGGCAGCAATTCTTGTGTAGTAATGCTTGTACATGTTGTGTACCTAAATGAAAAATACGTGCATGTATAAAACTGTACACTGCGTTATGATAAAAAAATTTTTTTGATAATAAATTCACAAAAATGTCCCAAATGACTGGTGTGTGTGTGACTTTGGGTAGGATGGGCATACATAGTGTTAAAATTATCTTAACTAGGAGAGGACGAGGATAGTTGATGTGTGATGATAATGGGTAGTGTGGATGCGTGTAAAGGGGAAAAGACGTACACACGGTTGATTTTGAGTATGCGGTGTAAAAATTTCTGGAAAATTTTGGTGGGAACGGAGAAGGGAGCGAGTGCTCACTTTCCCACACACAAAATCCGCAGACAGACACTTCGAATCAGAGAGAGAGAAAGAGACAAGGAGGAGGGAAGGAGAGTCTCGAATTTTGTTCCAAAAAACTGCCCGACAATTTAATTCTGTGTATATGTGTTGTGTGTGTCCATTCAAAAATTTATCTGATCTGAGCACATGAAAATCCAGCCTACTAATCCAAGACTACGTTGTGTATACTTTTGGAAAACACACGTTGTTCATTTCAAGGCATGCCGAGATTGAGAGAATGTGTGTGTAAGGCATGGCCTTATATGCAACAAGTAGGAAGATCAGGGAGGGAGGGAGGGTGAGAGAGAGGGCCACAAAGCCATATTCTACTTGATTACCCTACCCTCAAACCAGCCAATGTCTTCATTATTTAAAGAGTGTGAAGAGTGAGTACTAATACACACACACAGACACATATGATCAAATGTGTATTCTCCTCCCATTTTTCTCTACACAGTGTACAGTGTAGAGGGTTCGGAGAGAGAGACGATTTTCCATGTAGTCCTTCACATCACCGCCTATTATCTTAAATGTAATGTATTCTTAATATCTAACACCTGGAGGTACACACACACACTCACACTCAAACACACGCACACAATCACAGTTCAGGAAGAGAAGAGCTATTAAAAACATTTGGTATTCTCTCAAAGTATGGTACGTCCATCTCTTCATTTCTCATTTCTTTCTCTTCTCTCCACAGCATTTCTCTGTGTGTGTTGTTTAGTGTGGGACATGCAAGGATGGAATTATTTTGTGTTTTTGTTCTGTATGGATATTGAGTATTAATAGAGTCTTTGACTCACACACAGTCAGACGTAACAGCACACAGAAGTGTCCGTGGGGGCGAATAGATTGTCTCGACTCGTTCCTCTCATAATGTCTCTCTCTCTCTCTCTCCTCTTCCTATCTCGCCGTCTCAACACCTCGTCAGTACACAAAACAAAATTTTGAGATTGTCAAAGTTAAGGCCTGATGGTGAGGGTTGGAGGGAGTTGGCCAACAGCGTGAGATATCACACACAGAAAAATTCTACAGTATGCACACAAGAATGAACTCTAATAAATAAGATAATCAATCATACGTGCATTAAAATTCTTACTGCGAAAATAAAGACACATATCATCCCCCTGTACACACACACACGTGTTATGTAAGTAAGGAATAAAGATAGTGTGGCCTATGGTCTGTGTGCCTGTGTGTGTACAGACAGACAGGATTAAATTTAAAATTCAAAGGTAATTATTCTTTCCGTGAAACCATAGTTAATCTTAATTGTTGACAGAGGTCTTGCATTTAAATTCGTGTGTCTGTACATACAGACTCTGTACCTGTGCCTGTAGGATTGTGTGTGTGTCTTTCTCCTACCAACACCATTGTAAATTATTGTTGGTACAAAACACAAATGTAGCAGAGCCTTTGTACTCTCTGCTCAACAGATTTTTTTTGAATTTTTTTGATGAATGACCCTTTCCATGAAAATGAAAAACAATGAGAAAAAAAAATTTGTCCGTCTTCTAAATTACCCACTTGACATTATAAAGAGCAAACAAACATTGTGTGTGTTTAAATACATTGTTTTTACCTTCCCTCTTTTTATCTCTCTCTCTCTCTCTTTGCTGTGTCTTCGTGTGTCTGGCTGGTGTCTCTCCATAATAAAAAGGCAACTAATTTCATAAATTGTATAAATTCACTACCCCTCCTCCGTCCTCTCTCTTTCTCTCTCTGTCTGGTTGAGTTGCCCCTATGTTATTTTTTCAGCATATTCATTACCCTCTCATGTCACAATCTTAACTCTGTCTGTCACTAAGATTACTTATAGACTGTTGACGATTAAATTTTTGTGTTAAAATATGTGATTTGCATACTCACACACACACACAGAGAAGAGAAAGAGACAGGGAAAAGCCAAGGTACACACAACAAACAAGACGTGAAGGTGTGTACGGGATGCAGTCTGGAATAAAAGACTGAGTGAGTGTGTGTGTGTGAATAGATTTGAGTCAGAAAAAATTTTGTGGTTTTGAATATCCTGTGGTGACCAAAAAGTTACTTACGTATGCTCAAGATGCTCCCTCGGTTTTTACAGCTACACCTGAACCTCCACCATGTAGCTTTTGCTTTTACACATTGCAAAGGGAGAGAAAGAGGAGAGACAATAATAAATTACTACTGATGCATAAAGAAGGCTAGATTAGGAAGTGGCTAATGAGTTTTTACTCATGCTTGCCTTGGTTCGTCACACTCTCCTCCTCCTCCTCCTCCTCCTCCTCCTCTCTCTATTTCAGATTGTATAGACACACACACAAGGAGGGAGAGGAGACTGAGCTTTGAATAGTAATTAGCAATTAGTCTCTTTTGTCTTCCCCCACGACGACATAATTGAAGTCCAATTAGTGGTAATCTACATTGATATGTGAGGAAATACGCGGATTTGTAATTTAATACCTCTGTTAATTGTAGCCGTATTATGTCAGTATTAATACTTTCCCTGACTACTCGTCTATCTTCTCCTCCTCCTACAAAATTGTTTCATAATTCAGAGGAGGAGAGAGAAGGTTTTTTGCAATAATTATTATTATTATATTTAAAGTAGCTCCATTGTACCCTTCGGTCTTTCATGATACACTTAGTGAGTAGCCATGAGGAGCATTGAATAATACGTGTGTGGACAAAGTTTGTGCCTTCAATTAAAAGAGGGAGGGTGATTAAATGGAGGTTCATTCTCATCCCTTTTAAGATGTGTAATGTGATATGGAGGGATGTACAAAAACATACACACTTTTGTGATGGGATGAGGGAGGTGGACGGGGAGGAATCCTATTATTATTTATTTAAAAGAATACATACGAGGTGATTAAGAAGGACTGAGGTCCAAGGAAAATGTTGACAGGATCTTGTAGATCATAATTTATTAAATTTCCCCTTCATCATCCACTATCTTACACACACTTCATGATTTAATTCATTTAAAATCCCTTCTCTTCCTCTCGGTCTATCCTGTCATTTCAAAAGAGAGCGAGAGAGAAAGAACAGCTCAACTTTTTTCTGTTATGTAATCTGCGGTAAAGAAGGACGAGGAAGGGAATCTTCAATTCTGTTTTTTTACCAGAGTGAGACATGGCCATGCAAAATCTTAAAAAGGATTTTTGACAGTTAAAAAAGGCTTTAAATGTAGTGCATATTTATTTCAATGTATCCAAACACAAGCACCTGTGCTCTGTGTACTAATAATCTTAATAATATATTGGCCAAAAGCTTCACGTACAATTTTTTTCTCTTGTGATTCTCTTTTCCAGAGACCAAACTTAAGAGTAGCTTTAAATGTTAATCCTCTCTTTCTCCCTCTATGTATATTAGTGTGTAGGGCTGAACTTGCAAAAAAATTCTTTTCAATCGACGCACGTTAATAAGATTGTGTGTGTGTGTAAATTACAATTTAGGAGATCTGTAGAACGAAGCTCTCTCTCTCGCTCTCTCAGCACACTATACAGAGAATGATAAATTCCCTCGTTTGTTAACTGGACGTTTTAAAACACTCTCAACTTGATATACTGAGCATCCACCTCTGTCAATTCATATTTGTTAAGAGTACTGCTAAGTGAGCAAAACCCGACATGCAATGCCCAATGCAATAGAAGGAATTATGAGACTCATACCTTCCATTCATTTGACAGTAGTTAGAAAAAGAAGTTAGAAGAGAATAGTTAAGAAGCGAGAGAGAGAGAGAGAGAGAAAGAAAATGCTGTGCACATATGCAAATATAATTTATCGATTTGTACAAAGCAAAAAAAAGATAACATTTGCATTACACACAAAATTTACAGTGTACAAGTTATATACTTTTTAATAGATTTATGTGTCGGCGAGTGAGACTGTGTAAGTTGATCCTCCTATGTATCATGTACAATCATACACACATACATGGAAATCTGGAGCTCAGATACCTGTACAGTGTACACATATCCCTTGGACAGTTTATTTGAAGTTTCGACTGCCAAAACTCAATGGGGGGGAACTGCGGCTAATTGTACAAGAGAAGAGTCGGAGGAAGAGAGACGGAGAGAGAGAGAGAGCAGAAAAATCAATTTGGTTATACAAAATGGGCTTGTCTTGTCGGACAGATACATGGCGAAACAGCGGATGCATACATGGGAAGTTTCATTGAAAGTTTTCAAAGATTTATTTATTATTTATGTATTTGTTCCCGCAATTATATCCTTAAATATATACTGTATCATTCACACACACATACACACACACTATAAGCCATCAGAAAGAGAAGTGGAGACTGAGAAAGAGAGAGAGAGAGTAAAAATTCACAGATGCAAACGTATTACCACGCACTTGACATTCTTCCCTTTAACCTTTACTCGCTTTTAAATTTTGAATGCACTTTTTTGTTCGTCTGCCTACCAAGCCGGACCATTGTTATTTGAATTTGTGGTTCACACACACACAGGGACACGGAGGGAAAAAGTGGAGTGTCGGAGTGTGTCAGTTGATAGATTTTGATCCATTTTCACAATTACATTTTGGAATTCCTCACGATTTCCGCATGCATCCAAGACTCTCGTGGATGGAATCATGCGTGTGTGTGGTGTGTGTGCGTATGAAAAATCGTGGTCGGACAAAAAGTGTTCGGATATGTAATACATCTTGTACATGTAAAAGATCTCCTTCTTCTTCTGACTCATTTTTTAACCATCAGAAGGATAATGGGAATCGTTGTGTACTTATATGTGTGTGTGCTCTCCCTGCTTCACTCTCTCCTTCATACATTGTATATTAGCATGGGTAGTTCAAAAGACTAATATACCTCCATTGTACTAATATGAACACACACAAGGCACACAGACACAAAATAAATTTGTCTGTCTCATATTGTATGAACTAACTCGTCTTCTCCACGGGTTTTAAAAAACGCCTGCCTCGATAGGAAGCTAGCAAAAAATCCCTCCTCTTTTTTTTCTTCTGTGTGCATAAAAGTACAGAATATTATGGAGCCACTAACAACAGAGAAGAGCAAAAATGTATGATGATACAACTTGAAACTCACAATACAATATTATTGTGTGTGTAATGTTTTCGATTGGGACACAGAGAGAGCTGACTGCTGATGCTTCTGCTGTGTGTGCCTCATTATTGTGACATTTTGAGCGTCCAACCATTCAGCCTAATATGGACAGAAGTCCACCGTCATAAATTTCTCCCTCTCTCTTGTGGTCAAAACTTTCCGTATAGGATTTTTGTGGTAGAAGTGCGTGTGTGTGATATTCTTCTTCTTCTGGATAATTTATGCATTTCATCTTCAAGCACTGTGTCTCCCCCTCCATCCAATGCTAATTCTCCTAAAGAAGAGTACAAAAGGCAAATACAAATTTCCATTGGATGACTCCCATCTTCAAAATATCTTATCTCAATTTTGTATCTTTGTACAAAATACTCAGACTAATATGTGTATTCCTCGGCTCTCTTCATCTCATTTCACTAAAAAAAGGAGTTGGAGTGATGTGTTGAAAAAGAAGATAAGATGAAGGAAGATTTTTGTAAAAATAAATTCGTACAAACAATTTTTTTGTACTCCAGCCATTTTTTTGCACTCAGCACTGATTAATTACTTCCTTGATAAATGACTGTGAATCCCCAGTCAGAACTTCAAAATAATGTAAAGCACACACACATAATATACGGGGTATGTATGCTACAATTTTGAATTTCATACAAAATTCTGGGAATTCTTGAACTGGTTGTTATCAACCTAATAAATTATGCAGATCCGAGTTAACCATATCTCCATTTAAAAGAGTGTTATTAAATTATATGGATTCTTTCTCCTCCTCCTTTGACTCTATTATCATGTTTGATTAGTGAAGAGCTTACAAAGTGTTGATTAATATTAAAATGGATGTAAGACTGTTCAAATTTTATTCGTAAACATGGCATTTACATCAGAGGAGAATGGTGATTAAAATAAATTAGAATTTTATTATAAATAGGGAGTGTGTTAAATAGTGGTTAACACTCGATAAGTGTGATTTGCAATTTGACACCTAAACGTCCTCTTTATCGTCTCCTGTGAAGAGAGGGAGGAAAAATAACAAAAATTCGTTCATGTGGAATACACATGGAGGTAACGACTGAAAAAATGAAGAATAAAATTTAGTAGAGAGAGAGTATGTGTGTGTATGTAATTGTTGAAATGATACGATTGCTAAGATGCATATAATCAAAAAAGGAATTTGCAGTCAGTGAAAAGTGTACATTAAGATTTATTTGTTGGCTTTTTCCTCCTCTCTCTCTCCCTCTCTCTTTAAACAAGGAATGGAAAAAAAAGATTGTAATAAGACTACTGGGGGGCTATATTCGTAGAGTCCATCGTTTGTAATGTAATTGTGACTGTGTGTTTGATACATGTATGGATGAAGCTGAAGGCGCATCGTCGTATTATCCAAATACCTTCTGGCTGACTGCACTCTTTAATCTGATCTTCTTCATCTGACAGGTTTAACTATGCACGTTTTGTGGGGAAGATGAATTCAAATAAGTGAGGCACCTGGTTGAAAAGTCTTTTCCATCCTCATTTCTTCCTCTCTCTCTCTCTCAGAGATGAATAGAGACTATTTCCCTCCCTTTACAGCTCTATAGTCTGTACAAACACAAATTCTAATCATCTCAAGATGCACATAAATACATGAGAGTCTTCTTCCTCTGTTGCTGCTGCTGTGTTGTGTTGTGTATAGCTATTGTGTACTTACATAACATCTTTCCTCCGTTAATAGTGGGGGACATTGAACTTGTTGTATGGTATCACAAGTACATGGATATATTGCGTAAAACAGACTACGCATCCCCAATTCCATCACACACTACACTGTACATACGTCTGCTCCCTCCTTCCATCCCTTTGCTTTAGATTTGCGTCAAAAAATCAAGTCAAACTGACAAGATTACGCTGTCATTACGTGGACGTTGATAGTTCTCTCGAGCGCGTTCTTTCTCTCTCTCTCTCTAGAAAAAGTACTTTTTTTACAACAATACGTATCTACAATGTATATGAATGTTGATAGCTATACAAGTATCTTTGTGAAGATTGGCGCTACCATTAATTTCTCCTTTCTTAATCTCATCCGCATCCACAAAAGGTAGGTTTTAACGTTTGGCAAAGTAGTTTAAGCGATACTTACGACCCACTGTAACAAATGTAAGTTGTCTCTCTCTCTTTCTCTCTCTCTCTCTCGAGAACATGTACGGATGAACAACATTATCATCATGTACTTGGGTTCGGGGGAGATGATAACTGGAAGAGAGAGACGACAGTGTGTGTGTGTGTGTGTTTCATTCCTCAACATTTTGTATACTCCTTACAGGTATTTCTACACAATGTGTAAGGCCTCTATCTATCCCAACACACACACACAGACACAAAAGGGTTTTTGAAGATTTCCTCTGTGGTGAGGAAATGGAAGCTGTGCTCCACACACACATTGTACAAATGTAAGATGGTTGTATGAGATCATCACAATAATTGTGAAGAGAGAGAGTGTGTAGACAGTATGATAGTAAGATTAACAGGGAGGGACAATTTTTCCATAATTCCATGTCATCAAAAATGTGGGGATGGATTATCAAGTACTACTGCTCTCCATTATATCGGACAATACACACTAATTGTAGAGTGTTGTAATCACTCATGACGCTGTAGAGCGATGGTGGGCTGGGATTTTTTTAGGAGATTCAGTTCAATTCGATCATCACCCTCTCTTCTTCTCCCAAGAAGCAGGAGAAAAAGGCTGCTGACTGTTGTGTGTGTGTGTGGAAAATGTGGATTGTAGAAATAATAAGGAGGTAGAGGGAAAGATTGGAGAAAAATTCTCTCTCTGTGGTAGAAGCTCGTAATTAAAGCTGGCTCGTGACCCGAACAGAAAATCAACAGCTCTGCTACGAGGTGGGTACAAGAATTGAAGGTTTAATAGCCACAATTTAAATCAAAGCAAGACCAGAGGTAGTCGAATCCTCGTAGACACACACATACACACACACATAGTAAGATGGAGAGAGAGAGGGTTAAGAGAACAGTGATCAAAATCATGTAAATATACACTGGGGAAAATTACTATGCATACATTCGAGTGTTACGTAATAAGAAATTATGCATCTCTCTGAGACTGAGACTGAGATGCGGAGAGATGGGTGGCTGTTTACTGTGACTTTTATGCAGGGATCCCTAAGAGACTTTCTTGAAATATTTTAATATGTTATGATTTTTGTACTTATTAATAATTTATTATGCAATGTCAAAAGTTTTTAATGGTCCTGTACAGGCACAACCAGCACACACACCACACACACACACATACAGGATATGATACCAGCAGGATACGGCAGCCTTGTGTAATATATTATGTGGAATATGTGTGTGTGGAAAATTAAGAAGGAAAACACACACACAACACAAGTACAACACCAGTGTGTAAAGTTGTAGGGAGACCGTGAAGTAGGGTTAAAAATGATGTTTAAATCCTCACATTTTTTTGGAAAAACAAAAAATTGGTGGCTTCATAAAATTTAAATTAAAATCCACGGAATTTCTTCTCTCCCTCTCTCTCTCTCTCTCTTATGCTTTTTGTACACATTATGCACATTATCCCTTTTAATTATGCCAGATATACAAGTTTATCGACATTAAAAACCTTCATACGGTATGAATCATACCACAACTATCAAGGGATTACATCATCGTGGGGTGGGACTCGGATGGTTCAAACTTATGATGTAGATCTGAGGCTGGTGAAATTTTTTGTGTAGATAATGACCTTGCCAGAAATGAGGAAATACGTTATAAATTCGGATTTTAAACATCCAAAGAATTTCCGTCAGTATTCCAAGTGTAAATAAACTTTGTTTTCAAACACAAAATGCAAAAGATCAGGAGTCCTTAAAATGTTGAAACTCCAATTTTCCAAATTGTTGAATGCATGATTGCAATTTACAAATATTCTTCAACCGTACTGCACACACGCACAAACACGGTAGTGAGTTGACAATTAGGAAGAATCCCCATCCATTTGTGAGATGTTAAAGAGAATTTTCTCATTGAAAAAAACTCTAATCGATCCAGTTAATTTTGAAGTCATGACGTGCTAATAGTACGACTTTTTTCCCTTTAGTCTTTTGAACAGAGGAAATTGTGCAGAAGAATGCTATGTAGTTACAAACACACAAACAAACGCACACACACACAGAAGGAGACAGAGAAAGAGAGGAAAAGAGAATGCTCCAAGACTTGAATGAAATGAGAGTGGTGTGTGTCTGTCTGAGGAAGAAAGAATGAGTGATGAGAAAACCACACCAAATTCTACAGAGAGACAATCTCATGATTTATATGCTGAATGAGAATAATACATAATTGAATTAAACTATGGTCAAAGTGTGAAAAATTGCAAGAACCATGCTCAAATTTTCCTCGCTATTCTACGAATGACGGGAGAGGGAGAGAGAGAAATTCCTTTTTTTCTACCAAAAAAACGATTGTGGCTTCCATGTTACCTTCACATTTTATTATTATTATATAGAACAAAGTCATAAAGCATGCATCCTTCCACATCACATGTAATATATTATGTAATATGTACACAAAGATCATTGGGAATGCTTTCATCATTTCAACCTCTCTCTCTCTCACTTGTTGTCACTACTTACAAGATAGTTAATAGCTTGTGTTCCCTTTTTTAGAACTTTCCATTGTATCAACGCCATAAACCACGAATTGTGTACTCACACAGCAAACACACACAAACACATAGTAGGCACACACACCAGATAACTTGACTGTCTTTTTTTGGAGAATCAAAGACCTCTCTCTCTCTCTCCAACTTTTACCACGGAGAAGGGCCTAACCTATGGCCATTGTGCCTCAACTTACTTTTGAGATCGCAATTAGAATCACAATGAGAAGGTAGCCACCATTTTCATTCACACTATTGAACGATCCTCGTGTTATAATATTGTGAGAGGTTTTTCTCTCTCTATTTTTTATAAAAGCCATTCAAACGTGTCCTCTTATATATATAGAATAGATGTAAGCAAAACTCATTCCTCATCAATCTTGAGGCGATGACGAGGAGTCAAAGAAAAGAGAGTCATCGTGTGGACTAGGGATTTTACGCCCTTGCCATTTTTAACTCACTCCAATCTGCTTCATCCCTCTCCTCTCCTCTTCTCTCCTTGTCTTTCATTGACAGGCTGTCAATAAAAAGAAAATTCAAGTGGAAATTTCACTTTTATTCTCCCCTCTTCCCTTCAGCCCTCAACACACACCATAAACACACACAAAGACACACAACATTAAGGTCAAGAGGGTTACGTGGGTTCATGCTTGCCCTGCTGTTTCATGTCCCTGGTGGTAGTGGTGGTGGTGTGTGTGTGTGTGTTCAAAATATAATATCACGTAATCACACACACAGGCACACAGCCAGAGGTGGAGCTGTAAAATTTTATAGTAAAAATTTAATACGTCGAGTGTGGAAAACCAATTTGGATGAAAATCCTCTGTTGTCACATATTATTTGAGAGAGAGAGAGAGAGCCACACACACGCTCACACTCTCTCACAAAGAGAGGGACAAATAGGGTTTTTACTCGAGTGTCTGGGGAAAAGGAGTTTAAAGTAGTCCATAATGTACTTATGGTAGTTACAAATGTAATCAGACAGTTAAAATTATGGAGACAGAGAGAGGGAGAGTGAGAGAGGGCATGTATTGGGAAATTATCTTAGGATTTTTGGGAAAACGATTTGGGGGATGATGACATGTTCTCACGCTACAACCAGGCAGAGAGAGTAAAAGGGAAAAGAGGGGGATATACCAACATTGCCTCGCATGGCTGTAGCTGTAGCTATTACTGTGGCTCAAGCGTCTTCTTTAATGAAGGATAAAAAGTGAAAATTCACCAGATAATTCCATGTGTAGGGGAGGAAAATTTATGCCTCCGTTTGAAACTTGTTTTTGTCTGGACGACTGTGGATGTTTGTGCTCGTGAATTAAATGATAGAGAGAGGAGAGAGAGGGTCATATACTTCTCATATCATTAGACTCCTTATTTATTATCGCATGAATCGGCTTCTTTTTCTTAAGGTCGGCAATTCTTAACGCAATATTTTGTATATATACCGAATTTGAAATAAGTATTCGTAATATACCCATGGTTTATGTTTCACCAGACTCGTCTCTCCCTTCCTCCTCCGTCGGATCTTCTAACCATTTTCCCTTTTCCAACAAAATGTGTAAAACTATCGACTATCGTGGAATATACACATTCTATTCTTCTCGTATATAAAGTGTATGTACTCTTCTCTAGGAAAAATGATGCTGTTGTAGTAAATACAGCTGAAAATAATTTTTTCGGCATTTTTTCCCTTTGAAATATTACCCCTCAACCCCTTTTCTCCTCCTCCAATCTAACTGTACATGTTTTTCTGAGTAGAACTTCACTCATCCCAGATTATTATAATAAACTCTCTCGATAGGAAAAAATATGGGTAAAATCGATTGTTTCATTTAGTGCGTCTTCACATTCACAGGATGTACAGGATTGAATGCAATGATGAGATAATGTATTGTGTGGATGTGGATGATTTCACTTTTTGTCCAACTTTAAAAAGGAAAATAAGAAATTTTCAAAATGACTCACTTACTTTTTTTCCTTAATTGTTGTGCGTGCTTCAGTTTGATGATGATTTCTGCTTACTCTGCATCCCTTGTACAAGGCTCATTAATATTTGAGGATGGGAACTATTAATGAGGGGAGAGGTGAACAATTGGAGAAGTATTTGTTTGGGGTGGAGGGAAGTAATCCGGATTTGACAGATCAATATCAGTCTGTAAAGAAAGGATTAAAAAAATATGACATTTAATTATTTTTTTCTCTTCTTACGATTCTTTTAAAGTTCGAGATTTTATCATTAATTCTACAGACAACACACGTTCTAGTGAAACATGAGGATTCACTTCAAATAATGGATTGCATGTCAATGGATGCTTTAACCCACAAATTTCACTCCACACTAAAACACTTTTCTCAGACCATTCACTGACAATTGTGAGCTGAGCATTCACCCTTTTGTGTGTATTATAATTACATGAGGAATTGCATAAGGGAGAAAAGTTTAAAAGTTTCATTTTAAAATTAAAATTAAAAATCTGATCTCATTTCCTTTGGAAAATACAATCCTGCATCCTATCGTAAAAAGTCGACACTGAAAAACTCCAAATGATGATAACTATAGCTATTAAATCCTTACATAGTATTAGCAACATAGGAGTTTACAATGCATATTTAAATTGCAATGTAGTGTGAAGTGTGGAACGGATCACAAAAATATTTGAGTGAAAATCCCTCAAAAAAACAGGTTTCCGCCAAACTTGCAGTCTTGTGTGTGTTGAATTAAGTTGTTTTAATTGACCACGTAATTGACAAAATTCCAGTCCTCCTTTTCTTTTTACATACTCCTCAGTCATTCCTGTGTCTGTTTTCTGTCTCCTTTCCCTGCTCTCTCTGGATGGAAGACAAATTGATTTCTCTGGGAGATTACAATAATGTTGAAGGCTATTGTACGACTACGACACACACACACTGACACACCATTCTCATTAAGTGTAATGGGATGGTGGTCTCTTCTCTGGGTAGTGGTCAACTGTGTTGAGGGAAATTGGACAGTAATTTTAAGTAGGAGACAATAACAATAATTAAAATGACTCTCTTGCTAATTCTGACAGGGAACATGAGACCATGCTGACCTTCCTCTTGAAACAGGGTTCCTCTTCCCGACGACAATAATTATATGAACAACCAATGAATCACACTGTGTGTGTGTCAAATCCACAAATGTGGATTCTCTCTCCTTTCCCCGTGTGTGTGTCTAGGTTCTAGGTAATACATATGTGTTGTTCCTTTGCAAAAAAAACTTTTGAGAACAGGAATTTGAATAAAAAACACTTTGAGCATTATCATCTTCCATCGGTTGTGTATGTGTGTGTGTGTGAGAGAGAGAGAAAGAGTCGCACATTTATGAAGAGATAAAAAGCTTATCATTTAAAAAATGTCATTCGTCTCCTCACCCAGGACATTCCTCGACTTTTTAATAGCTTAATTCACAGTTAAGTCTGTTTTTTAAATTCCCCACTCCCTCCTGTAGCTGACTACCATGTAGAACTGAAATATGTGTATCGACACGGTCTTCCTTCACACAAACACACAAGACAAGAAAGAAGCGAAATTACGAGCCCGATTACTCCAAGAATTTCATGCTCTTTTTTTCAACTAATGTAGTGGCTAGCTGGTACAGGCCATTAGAGACAAAGATAAATTGAAATTGCTTTGTTAGGCAATGTAACATGTAATGTGTGTGTGTGTGTGTGAGTATAAAACTGGTCTGAAAATCTTTGTAGCGACGACATAACAGCAAATTTTTTATCTCTCTAGTCTCCTCCAATTTAAAAGGTAATTCCACAGTACACACACACGCTACTCTTTTTTTGGTTGACATTCAAAAATCTGCACGAATTTTTCGATCACCTTCCGATAAAATATGTGATGATTTGATGTATTACAATATACTCTGACATTTGGATGGGATATTTGTGTAGTTGTGTACTTAATGTTTGCGTGTGTGTGTTTTGTGTGGGATTTGTGGCAGGGGAAAAAATGTTTTGGAATATTTAACTTGGTAGACAATTTACGCGTGGGCGACATTTGATAAGCTATAAAAATTGGAATAATTTGACCATGCTGCCCATGGGAATGTGCATGTATGTTTCTCTTCTCTCTCTGTGTGTTGTGTAGACAGAAAAAAATATTTTATCTGGAGTAAGGATCAAACTAGGATCATCAAGTACACAAATGACGTTCCACAGTCTTTAAATGAGGGTTACAATGTACATAACACGAAACTTAACACAGGCAACACATGTACACATTTCCAGTCGAGTCCAGCCCTGGTCAGTAAAGACGAAGGGAGAGGAGAAACCAAAACCATTTTTACAATGACAAGATGGACTAGGAGATGAGAGAACGGGGTAGAAGAGAAACAAGTGAATTTGATAATAGAGCCATGAACTTGATTCAAATGTACTGTCTCACCAAATAAAACGAAACCAAGGAGGGAATGAGAAGACGGGAGGGGATTGGGAAGGAAGGAAGAAGTTACCAAACAACTCTAGTCTCAAAACCATCTACTAGTCTTTGGTATTTTGTCTCTGGGAAAATTTTTCGTTTCCTTTTGAAATATTGCCATCCGGTTCTCTCTCCCTCTCTCCTCTCCCTATTCTCTCTTTTTACACCACACACACTACCACCACCGGTTTCCAAACAATCCCTAACTCTGGTCTCTGGCTCTATAGAATCCACCTACAGGGATGGATGCAATTTTTTTTGCTTTCTTCTCTCTCCCTCTCTCTCTTTTGATATTGAAATCAATGGGAGGTTATGTGTCATGTGTGTGTCTACTACTACACTGTCATTTATCATAGCTACCCAATGCTGTCAGCATTAACAAGTGGTACAGGAGGAGGGAGATGGAGAGAAATATGATGAAAAAAACAGGCTATGGATAATGTGGACCAATATAACAAATTACCTGGAATCAGAAGAGAGGCTCTTTTTTTATTTACTACACTCACACAACACACTCTCACACACACGTAATGTGTATATGGTCACCCTAAAGTCCAGCACAAAATATACAGTTGATTTGCATTTTCATGTTTGACATCTCCTCCTCATCTATCTCGTTGTGGGGGAGAGAGACAGTGTGTCTGTCTGTGTGTGTGCCCACACACAGAAGGAAGGAGCAAAAATTTTATGGGCATATTATACGCTCTGCAAGTCGATACAGTTTTCTAATGGCCCTCTTTGTATGCAGAACACCGGCTGCATTGAGCGATTAATAACTATATACCCTGCAAAATTTTTTTGTTTGGTGACAAATATTCTGTATACCTCTCTTACAATGGAACGACCCGACATGTATCGAATGTTTCGAAAACCGACAAAAGCCATATTGTTCCCCTCCCTAAAGTATGATTAAACCCAAAATGGTAGGTGTCACACTCTTCATTTGACCCTTTGGGAGGCGAGGTCATGATTTTGACATAGGGATAAAAAAATAAAGTTGGTCCTAAAATTTCGAAAAAAATACTGTGGGATAGCACATTTTATGCTGGTTAACATTGCCCATTACGACAAGGCTCCATCTCTTCACGTTTGACCTCTACAGGTCATTTAGTGAAACGAGTCACTTGCATTTGCATGGAAATACCCACAAGCTTTATGACTTGTTGCAGTAAACGACCTGTGCAGGTCAAACGTGAAGAGATGGAGCCTTGTCGTAATGGACAATGTTAACCAGCATAAAATGTGCTATCCCACAGTATTTTTCTCGAAATTTTAGGACCAACGTTATTTTTTATCCCTATGTCAAAATTATGACCTCGCCTCCCAAAGGGTCAAATGAAGAGTGTGACACCTACCATTTTGGGTTTAATCATACTTTAAGGAGGGGAACAATATGACTTTTGTCGATTTTCGAAACATTCGATACATGTCGGGTCGTTCCGTTGTTAGAGGAGAGATAGGGAGTGTGTGTAGATCAGACTTTAGGGGGATGTAAAAGAGAGCAATGGAGGAGGGAGGTAGATAAACGGAACAGGGCAGCCATTTTTCTTAATAACTTTATTATATTTCGTTCAAGATGTTCAAGATGGTAATATAATTCCTCTATCTGTGTAGATATAATAGTCATCACGACAGGAGGAGAAGGATCGAATTTTCACAAAGGAGCTCTCTGCCATATCAAAGATTCTGGGAATAATTGTCCATTCAAGCCTCAATCTTTTGTGTGTGTAGAGTGACCTCATATTAAATTCATCACGCGAACTCCTGATGAGGCCATACTAAATACTCAGTGTGTTTTTTCAAGATGCTCTCGGAATAATTTTGCCAGTTTTGAATTAGAGGGTGTACAAGTAATCTAGCAAAAAAATTTACTCGTCAATTAAACCTCTGTCAAAATGTCATTAGAGTTTTTTAATGGAATTTATTTATTACTGTGCTTCCTCTTTGCTCCTCGTCACCTTTTCCTTTCATCTTTTCAAAATTTTATGATGTCTAATTTTCTTATTATGTATTAATGTCATATTTTTAATTGATTTGAATGACCTTTCAAATTCTGTTTGGTGCAACGGAAAACTACATCCGATTTTGATCCTACAAAGAGTCTTGATTGGGATTATTGAAATAGAGGCGTGAGGAGGAGGAGAAAGAGTCAAAATTCCTAGAAATTTTTAGATTTTATCGTCCTCCTCCTGTAGTCGCAGTAGCGGACATTAAATCTATATATTTCCATACACAACTGAGTTACTAATTACGCAAGGAAGTATTAACTGCTTATTCCCTCACAGCTCATTGCATCCTTTTACACCTGGAATTTGATTTCCGCACAGTCGCTCAAAGATAATCAGGGGGAAAAAATATTTTAAAATATTTATAACCGTACACTACACACTCAACGAATAATAGTACATTAGTTGAAGTATGTATTTCATTAACAGTTGAACGAACGTGTAAATGACAATGGATAATTAATACGCAGAAATACGCAGAAGCATCATTATATTACGCTCATCGATGTATTATGACCACCATTAATTTTTTTCGCCTGATCACTTTATACTTGCAAAATCACACACACTCTCTCACAAACAAAAAGACAAAAATCCATTTTGAGCTGGCGTCCAATCGCAAATGGCATGTTAAATACATGAGTAATTAATTCATTTGTGTACGGATAAAGTTGTGAGAGAGAGGAACCACAAGACAAAATAATGACAAATTATATGGTACGGGAAAGGGAATAATGTTGTGTGTGTGTGTGTGTGGAACCCCAAGAAGTCCATGTACATTCATCCTGGTCTCCAATATTCATATTATTCTCCTTTGTACCTTGGAAATTAAAATTGATTGTTGTATTATACAATCCCAGGTGACCCCTTAGTAGTTCAAATCTCAAACTACAACAATATACCTATCAAGACATACCTAATACACACAAACACACACACACACTTATGCACTACAGACACACACAATACATTAATATTGTACTTTATAAAATTGTGCTCGTAGTTTGGAGTAGGCATTTGAATGGAGTTCAGGGTAAATGTACTGTTGAGTTATTTCCCTGTCAAATTGTTCGTTTCTTTATATTCGTATAGATTTAAAAAAATTGAAACTCCTCTCTCTCTCTCTTTCTGTGTGTGTGTACACAATGAAATTTACTAAAGGCAATAGTGGTAGTAGTAGAAAATCGAATAGTAGCAACTCCTTGAGAGATGCTCATTTTCATCTTATGTGTGTGTGTGTGCCTTGGACTTCACAGATGACTGTGAATTTTTTTCTCTCCCTCTCATCCTCTCCTCTTCTTCATTTCCATGTAAATCTTTTTCTTCATTTTTTCATACGTTGAATCTACAAGAGTAGGAGTAGTACTAGTCCTAGTGGTACATTATGCTTGTTACTATTTATTTTTCGTTTAAATTTTATGACTTGGATCTGTCAGTTAGCTGTCGTTTTAACTTTGAACCGTGAACAATAATCTTTTAGCTCTCCTTACAATATCCCTCACAAACAAAAAAAAACTAAAGTTGTGTGTATATTATTTGCCACCCATGATGGCTTCAGTTTCGCCTTCCGTCCCTCCACAACTCTATATATACATACCAGTGGAGTGTGAGGTGTGTGTCTAGTAACATAATCATATTTTCACATCACACTAATAATATGAGGAGGATGCTTGGAGCTTAACAAAACATCTTGGAACACCCTTCACACACACAAACTACAAACCGAAAGAGACAGAGAGAGACTGGATTCTGTATTAGTTTTTAATCCTAAACTGACCACAAGGATTTAGCATTTAGCGTTCATCTCTCATGAATCATGCATGCCTCCAGCTTGCATATAAAGTCAAAACTGAGACTTCAATAATTAACAACTTGAATACACACAGCCACCACCACCAAACAACATCACTAGTTACCACACATCATAATATTATACCCACCACCACCACTAGCACACACACACACACAATTGAGCTCTAAATGTGTTATTTTAATGTGTTTCTGCACGCATCCCTTCCTCTCATAACAACCTATCCAAATAGACACACACACAATTGTGAGGCACGCTGTATCATATGGACAGTATTGCACATTTTTGTTTATTTTTACACACACACACACCAACATTCATGTGAAAGAATGAATGTGAATAAAACCTTCCATTATCATAATTTTTGTTGGGATTTTCGTTTGAATTTCGTAATACCCCTCTGCCCACCTTATCTTCTACAATAAGAAAAAAAAGGAATTCCACTCAAAGTGTAAGAGAACAGCAGGAAGTAAATGTTGGAGGAGAGAGAGACACTAATGTCATTTACAAGATGAATAGCATACAAATTTCTTAGGCTTCTCTCTATTTCTCTGATTCTGTGGTCGACAAACTTGAAAATAAAATATTAAAAAAAGAGAAGATATTTTTTTGCAACCTTTCTCTGCTTGACCTGTCAATAAGAATGGCCTCACAAATTATGCAACCAATGCGCTGTAGGAACAATAGTTGCCAATTTGGAGTCACATTTTTTGTGTACGCAAAAAATGTGTGTGTGTGTGTAGGTACAATAATACTGTGAGTGTGTGTGTGCGTGTACCTTGGTATGCTTTATGTAATGTAAATATACATAAAATATTTGAATATTGAACATCTGCTGTCACGACGAGACAAGTTGGTTTCCTACAGAAAAAAAACTTCCCACACGAACACACACTCACTCAATACAGGACAGTGGATTGAGGAGAATTCGCTAGACCGATCCACTGTAAAGTGTGTAGTGTGTCTGCTTGAGGGAATGTCCAGATGCTTTATCCTATTTAAAATTCTTGGAGTTTTAAAAAAAACACCTTGACTTCTTTATGTAAAAAACAGAGTTTGTAAATCTTATTGAGATAGCAGAAAGAGACAGGGGATTTTGTTGAGAGAGAGAGAGAAAGAGTTTAAAATTAATTGAAATGTGGAAATTGTGTGGTTTATCC
Organism: Pygmarrhopalites habei; assembly: GCA_009870185.1. Lineage (NCBI taxonomy): Eukaryota > Metazoa > Arthropoda > Collembola > Symphypleona > Arrhopalitidae > Pygmarrhopalites > Pygmarrhopalites habei. The sequence continues at coordinate 6,805 of WJFB01001462.1, read as the reverse complement.
GTATTTTGCTGTGGACCAAATGGAAGCAGAAAAAAGGGACTCATTCGCTCGCGTAGGTTGAAGCCGTTAATTATGACAAAGGAAAATGTCAACGCAGTGCACGCATCGTCTCATCCACCCAAAGAGATGAGGATGAGGAGGAGAAGAGAGAAGGAATGTGGACACAATGAGTTGTGTCCAAATATACGACAAATCACAACCACGTTCAATTCTTTTATTCCCTCTCTCTCCTTTGATAACATCTTACTTTTTCTTTAAAATTTATGATCGTTTTTAGTGCACGCTGTTTTTACAATAACCCATACAACTTGATGTACAGTCTATGGACTCTACAATAATATATTGTATAACGTATGGATAATACAGACTGACGTAATGTCATGTCGGCACACGAGAATCGTGAACTCTTTGACTATACACAGGACTATACAGATACTTTTACTATGGATCTGTAGGATTGGACGGTGTGTGACTTTTTGGTGGATATTTTATTTAACTGTAACCATCTTTTATCCCAAACATTTAAGAATCCGCATTGTATGTCTGTCTGTATGTACAATATGGGAAAATGATGCCTAATAATATTGTCATTTTCCTATATAATTTTAAAAGATTTCTACATATACAAGTATGTATGAATACAACTCGCCCTCGCATCGGTTCTCAATCCTCAACTGTGCATGGGAAGGGAGAAGGGAATTTGCCAATATTTTATTACTGGATGGGAGTGGAAGTTTTCTTACTTGTTGTGTAGTATATGAGAAAAAAAGATGGAAGAATATTTTAAACGTTTTACTAGTCATTTAATTATGTTTATTCCTTTTCTCTTGTCCATTCCTCTAATTACATAAGTATGAATACGTCCGAGTTTTTTTTGTCTTCCCTCACCTCACCTGTTAATTGCTAATTATATTAAGCTGGACAGCTCCACCATTCCACCACCATTACTTTTTTCAGTGTATTTTATGTTAGCCGCACTCAAACATTACACACTATTACTATTACGAACACACGTAAACTGAAGAGAAAGTTGGACAATTTTTTGGTCATAGCCACCAATAATTTTGTGAATTGACGAAGGGACACTTAAAATTTATGAATATTTACCTGTATTCAAATTTATGATGTGTATGCTCATAATTAGTGGATGCGTGTGTGTGAGACAGTCAAAGTCACACATCACACATACAGTACACACCTCTCCTGAGGACTTTGTACAGGAGCAGTAGAAAATTTTTATTATTACAACCTCGGGAAGCTGAAGGTCCACAGGGAATTCATAATACACACATACACACACATTAGGCATGAGCATCGGAAAATTCCTTATGGCTTCGGCTCCCTCCTTGACAACCCTTTTTCATCCTCACCACCACCACCATAGCTAGGTGTATAGATAGACATACATCCCCTCCGCAGAAAAAAGTCAAGGAGAGAAGGAGTCAACTCGAATCATTTGGAGAGAGAAATATACACCTAAGTATATGATCTGAGGCCGGCTTTAGAGAAAAAAAGGTGATAGCCGACAGCGTGAAACTTGACGGAAGGTGATTTGGCACGGAATTTTTTGAAATGGATAATAGTAATACTCATGTAACACACACACACGGGACACACTGTGTGTGTGTGTGGAAAAATCTTTATAACCAGCATAACTCCAATTGCCATTTGTAAAGTCAGTCTGTTGTGTACGTGACAGACTCACATATGAAGTCTTTCTTCCTCTCTCTAGTTAATGCTCTCACAGAGGCACACACCACCTCCACCACCACTAAGAAAAATGTTCCAGGATGGAGAAGACTCACGTTAGGAAGAAGGAGGGAGGGTGAGAGAGGGGTTAACTGAAAAGTACTGATCAGCTCATGATTTTGCATTATACCACGTATCGTGGGGGTATTAGGTACAATAGCCAATTTTTCAAAACACCATTGTGTAGCTCAGTGTGTGTGTGTGGACCATAAACTAAATACCTTCCGTCCTCCACTGTTTCATTCATCACACACACACACAGTTACATGTGGGCATATTCAGAGAGAGGCTGAGAACTCAGAGTTGTATTATGCAGGGATTTCTTGTTTGGAGGGCCTAGCTATTTTATTGTACTTGTTACACCTTTGCCCACTACAGACGTTGTGGCCATTCCGTGATTTGTCACGGATCATGTAGGCGGGGGAAAATACATACCAATAACAATGTACTGTATGGACGTTTCAACATTTTTTCCCCGTTTTTTGGAAAATAAGGAGAGAATGGAAATTTCTACGAAATGAGGAAAATATTTTGAAGAGATTTGTGAAAGAGAAAGTATTTTAAGAAAGGGACATTTTTGAAAGAAATACTTGAATACGATTTAGAAAATTCTTGGAAGCCTTTAATGAGCAGATATGAGAGAGAAGAGTATGGGAGAAGAATGAAGAGGATAAGGAAGAGAAAAGAGATAGAGAGAAATTGGATAATAATGCGAAAAATTAAATTATTGGTACAGCCAACACGGTATTTAATATACAAATAATTCAAAAATTCAGCCTGTAGCAATTAACAATTACAGAGATCGATAATGATCTCTGTCTACACTTCTTGTTCCACAGTTTTACGAATTATATGAAGGGAATAGACTACTCATATCATATATGTATGTCCGTGGGTAATAGGCAAAGCTAGAATGTGGGGAGGAGGAGGAGGAGGGGAGTGAAAAAAACGTGTTTTTATAATTATTTCTTTTTACAATTATTAACAATAACTCTTAACAATAATAAGTGCTTTGAATAATTCGATAATAGACTATAATTTCTAATAGACATCAAACCTAGTATGCAGTATACGTACGCAAGATTTCTTATATAAAATTCTCTTCTTTTCTTTCTCTCTCTCTGTCTACAAAAATTTTACCGTGGAATCTTCCAAGAAAGCTTATATGATATAAAATGATTTCTCTCTATTCCTCCCTCCCTCCTCTGTCTCTCTCTCTTTTGATTTTGTGCGTTGGATGGCTCGCCATAAATTAATTTTGATTTAATCTTTTATCGTTTACAATATTACAATTTGCATGTAGGCTAATACACACACACACACACTAACTCTCTCACCCTCTCACTCACTCACAATTTGATCACAAAAAAGTATATATATGGACCCACGCACATTACACTCAGGCTACAGCCTAGGGGAACACGACAACACGAATTGAATGTAATAACAATTAATACAGAAATCCATTCTTAATATTTTTCCTTCCCAGATTATGCACACCATCCACACATACATCACAATATTCAAAAAATTGAAGAGTTCACCTTTAGACGAACAATAACAGTTTCTGTCTTGATATCCCATTTAATTCTCCCCAAGACAGTGTGTGTGTTTGTGTGTATGTGTTGTATGTGTATCGACAAATAATAAATAATTAATGCGGTCACATAAACATGTACACGACTTGTCTTGTTTTGTGTGGAGTGTGAGTATGTGTGTGTGTGTACTGTGTAGTGTGTACACCACATGGAAGAAATTCAAAAAGAATTTATTAATCTGACCGACCATTTTGTGACCTCAAACACGTTACAACTCACATTGGACTCTACACACGTCCTTATTGTTTTCCCATAAATTAGCAAGTTGAAGAAAGAGTTCTTTTTTTCCTTCCCTTCATTTTTTTCATCATCCTCATCCCCATCATCATATCCGTACAATGTGCCCACATTTGTTTCTCTTCTTTCTCTTCTCTTTGGTAAAATCATATTTGTATATGGAAAATTTAAATCCTTCTCTCTTCCCCTCCTCCTTCCTTTTGTAAAAATCCTGTGTCCACGTCAGTGCACGTCTGTACCTGTGTGTGTGTGTGAACTGTGAATGGAAGATGTCTAATACGTTGATTCTCCTCATTTTTCCCATCTCGTCAAAAAGTTAGGAGTTTACAACAAAATTTAATTCCATTCTTTCTTTGTGTACCTTTTGGATAATTAAGCATTCTTTCCTTAACGATTCTAACGATCAGCATATATGGTTTTACAACATATTTACAACTTAAATGTTATTTTACAGGCAAAAACTAATTCTCAACCCTCCTATCCCCTCTCCTCAACGCTCCTATCTTGCTCCCCTTATACTACTTCTCTCTGTCTGTTCGTATTACATTATCTTTGTACATCTTGTCGTACACAGGGATGAGATGTGTACAGAGTGTAACACTATAGCATGACATTAAAAACGAAGACGCGGTGCCTTTAGTCATCTGAATATTAGTACAGAGAGATTGATGTGAACTTCTCCACACACACACAACCTACCTACCTACCTACCAAAAAAATCATGTAAAATCCACACACATACTACATCACAAACACACTACATTCTGTGCAGATAAAACGGCAAGGATGAAGGAATATTAAAGTGTCTACACACTACATATCAAAGAGAGAGAGTACTTACACTTACATTACACTACACAGATTTTAGGGATAGAGAGAGAATATCAGACTGGGCCGAGAGTGGATCTCATGAATTTTCCATGAGAGATTCCCTCTCTAATGATGGTCAATAACTAGGATTCATTGATTATCCTATGGTTTTCATGCACACAACACACACACACATTACACAGCTCAACTCTACAATGTATTTGCATAGTATCCTTAATCTGTTTGTAGTTTGACCAGAAACCTTTAAACTCTCTCTCACCCTGTGTATTGTGTGTGTATGTGTGTGTCTTTCTTTGCTTATTAGGCATGCTTTCCAATTCCAGTTTCTGACGAATTTTTTTCCTCCTTGTCCTGCTCTGCCATGAATAAAACTTTTGCTAATTTTCCCTGTCTTCTCCTTTCTTGTGCAAATTCTTGGATCGTGTAAGGACAGCAAGTAGTCCCTAGTCAGATAATAATAATAATAAGTAGGTACAAGTAGACACACACACACACGGTAGAAAAAAACAGTGTATTGTCCCTCGTAAAGCCACCCCTAATATATTACAATGAACTCTGAATACTGAAGGGAGACACCACACACACGTACACACACGTATCGTATCGTATACCAGGCTACAATGTGTAGGATTCTCTGCTTACATTGTTGTGGTATGTATACGTAAGGTAATACGACTTCTGTTTATAATTTCTTGCTGTTCTGGGTTTGATTTTATGTGGAATTTTATTGTGCACAGCATTCCATTGGGAGTTTTTTTACATGTGTCTGTCTCTCTTTCATTCTCTGTGTGTGTGTTACATTTGGGTAGACAGAGAGTGTCAAAGTATTATGATTAGAACTATGCAAGAGCTTCTGTGAATAATTTAAACTTTGCAAAAAAAATTGGGAAGGGAAAAAAGAGGTATGCAGTATAAGCCCAGAGGCTTTACCTCGGCTTCCAGTACACTCTTCAAGACGATGCATATGTGTTGTGTGAGTGTGTATCGTCCTCTTTACAATGATTAGAAGAGAGAGAGACACGATCATAATGAACTCCGCCCATAGGATCCATCATGATGAAGCACAACTTGGAATTTTGCATGGATAGTAAAAAATGTGTGTGGAAGGAGAATGGATGATTTTGTATGCATGCTAATTTTTTTTCGTCTCCTCTTTTCAGATTACTCATTCAGAATAAGGTTAAATATACAGAGTCGTATATATTCTACCCTTTTTGATTTGAGAGACACATAAAGAGAGGAAGAGAGGAAGGGGTTTTTTTCTCTCTCACACACACAAAAATTAATTATTTGCAGAGGAAGAGAAGCGCATTTACTAGGGTAGTGTGGGTATTCAAGAAAATGAAACCTCATTATTTTTCAACTTAATTTATGATTTGTGTATACAACTTGGATAATTTGCGAGGGATTCTTGCCAAACCAAAACCAAAAGGATTTTTGCACTTCTGTTTGGAATATTATTACTGGTGTGTAATGCTGTTTCAACTGCCCTTGGCTTGGACTGTTTGCGTATGTGGGAAAAAAATGACAAATTTGATTACATTTGTAAAACCAGACTTGACTGGGTGTATATAAAGCACTGGGGTTGTAATACACACAAAATGAAAGAAGATAATTATTTTTGATTTAACGAGTACTAGTCCATGTTCATTAATTTAATGGAGGTCGAGTGGTACGGGTTAAGGAGACGAGATTTTTTGCAAAAACGATTTTATTTCAAAAGTATTATTAAAGATAACATATGCAAAATCATTATAACGGAAACTTTGCTTCATCGTACAGCATCCCTCTCTCTCTTAACTCATCATGATCATGGACTGCGAGTAGAAAACAGTAGAGCTTGAACGGGTCTAAAACTGGTCAAGCCAAGCAAAGCAATATTTCTTTTTCAAAATTCAAAACTTTAATTGACCAATGGCTTTTACAAAAAAGGGCATGAATGGACTTGGACTGGGTGAATGACGAATATGGTAATTTTTTTGAATTCGGTATTTTGTACTTCACATAATTTGGTTTGCCCAGACTCAAAATTTTTCTCTTTTCCTTGATCTCAATTGGCTTGTCATTGGTTTATTTAAACTGGTTGACAACTTCATCCTGTTCTCCCTGAGTTATAGTAGTCTGGGTGACCTCGATCCATGGATAAATCACAGATCTGTTGATTTATTCAAGGATCGAGATCGCCAGGGATGGTGTGGGAACACAGGATTTCAAATTTGTTTCAATTACAATTTCATTTGTCAATTTCCCTGTCTATTCCGGTGTTTACATATGGCAACTACTCAATTTTGGTAGAGCTCTTTTCTTAACAGACTAACATTGATGAAATCCAAGTGCCCAATGGATGATAGAATAGTGGATCCATCCTTCATCCCCTAGCTTTACCCCCC